>VYZP01076934.1:1016-12591 GCA_013400635.1 Hypocryptadius cinnamomeus
TTTTCCAACACATCTGCATAGGGATGCACATGATGACCTGCCAGTTGGACTTGAATGTAGAAGTCCCACATCTGCAGTAGATTTACTAGGATTCAAAACTACAGTGGTTTCAAATACAGACCTGATCAGATTAACTTTGAAAAATACATGGTGCCATGAGACATTATGAATCATACCTACTAGTCCATATGGGGAAGAAAAAGCATCAGCTTTGCTGTTTAAAACAAGCCAGAATCCAGGTTTTAGCACAAAGGTGAGTGGTCCATTAATGACTCAGATCTCCTGAGACCTGAGTGGAAAAGCTGCCATCAATTCAGCAAAGAGGCTGAAGATCTACCGGGACCTTACATGTGCAAGCCCTGTGAAGGGGCCCTTGTTCCTTGCTCCGGGGCAGAGGAGGGAATGAGAGTACATCTCTCTGGCATATGACAGCACGATTGTTTATGGGCAATGGGAAATGATGTGAATTTATCTGAGGTGCTGCCAAACAGAAATGGCCAAATTCTCTCTGAAACCTTTATAATACCAGACAATTAAAGGAGCCTCTGTTTCCTGATCCTAAGAACATTTCGAGGAGTAAGCGATTGCAGCCAAGATTGCTGGGAGCCTGTGTGCGACTGAGTGTCTGTTTAAGCACCATCTGCAGCTGTTGGCCTACCTTCTCCTTTTGTTTAGGTTTCTATTCTCCACAGGCTGCTGTGAGCAGACCACGGTGCTGCTGAGGCAATAATCAATACTGCTCTCATTTTAACTCTCTTGCCACTGAGAAAGCCAAGTCTAATATTGGAGTTTCTAAAAACAAACTTGGGCAACAGACTCCATTGTTTAAGTTGCTACTTCATTGCAATTACAAAGCTGTAGGAAAAAGATTAATTGATATATTAATCTGTCACAAACTTACAGCATCTACTCCCCTTTCATCAGTCCCATTTTGTAGATTATTGGGTAAATGCCAAAGCAGACTGTAAAAGAAATATTTTATAGGCTTCAGAAAGGAGCTGTGATTTACCCACTCCTGAAAAGAGTGCGCTCTCAGGCTTGGAGTCAGGTCAGCCCAAGTGTGTGTGCACATGTGTGTTGCATGTGTACCTTCAGCTGGGATGGGGGAAGGCAGAGAAGCAGGACTGCTGTGACTGCATGATATGATGTAGGATGTATTGTCCATTTTCATGGTGAAGGCTGTTTATCTTTCCTCCTCAAATCAGAATATTACTTTTTGGTATGGAGAAATGCAATGTTTCCCTACTGTGAGTACTTGAGCCAAAATCCTCCTGGCTACTTCTGTCCCTACCACAGTCAGTAATGTCTTACTGAGAGCTGAACAGAAATGTAGATTTGGCTCTCCACAAAGCTCCTTCAAGGGATGGTTAATACTAAAATAACATTAGAAAAACCACTAAGCAAATCCCTGAAGGAGCTAAAAGGAACAAATTTTACTGCTGTATCTACTAGTACCTGATCAGAAATTGTATTCTAATATTTCATATTTAGGAAATTTCAAAGCTGCCATCCATCTAAAGGGAGATGTATTCAGCACCACAGTTTCCAGTAGGAAAAATTTAAAAAAAAAAAAAAAAAATTTAAAATGGAACCAAGGTAGTTTGCAGCATCACTTTTAGTCTAAAACTTGTCCCCTTAGCCAGGGAAGAGTATGCCCAGACACAGTGAGAGGGAAAGAGCTTGGCTGCAGGTGCGATTTAGAAAGGTATAAAAGGTGTCCTGTAATTTAGAAGATTGGTCTCTATAATGCTTGCCTAAATGTAGCTAGAGTTCAGAAGTTTACCCTATTTTCTCAAAAGTGGAAATGGTAATGTGGAGTTGAGTGTAATAAGGGTGTCCTCAAGAGCAGAAGGTATTGTGCCATATAATTTAAGGCCTTGAGAGCTGCTGTTTCTTGTCTTTGGGTTTCACTCTACCACTGTGAACTGCACCAAGCAAATACAAAGAAAGCGACTTACATCAGGGAAGGTAAGTAAGTGTAAACTCCAAAAGACTTGGAGACATATGATAGGAATAAATTCTTACATCTACTTTTAACACTGAACTGGCTCTCAGGGTGTCCTGTAGGGCTGTAGGTAGCTGCAATTCAATCTACATCCAAGTTCAGCTCTCAGCGGCACTAAAAGGGACTTTTAGTTAATTGGGACATTTAGTTAATGCCACAGAGAAAAGAGAAAGTAAATTACACAACTTTGTTTAATTTCACTTGGATCAACAGAAATCCCTGTCCCAAGGTGCAGAGTGGAATGATTAAGGTCTGAGCAGAAACTCTGTGGTAGGTCCTTTCAAACTGGCAGCAGGGAAAGGTATTGGGGCACTGGCTTCATTGTGGTTGTGTGTGACAGGAATCTGAAAGTGAGTGATCAACAAGCAAAGGCAATGTGTGAGCAAGACTGAAGAGAAATCTTGACTGAATTGTGTTTAAAATAACTGCTTTCTGTGTTTGTAAATAAGACTACAGAATCGAAAACAGCAACTCCTTACTCCAGTCAGAAAACCATGTCCTACACAGGCAATTTCTAAGAAGATTCTTGTTGTCGCTAACTGCTTATGGACTAGTGCTTACAAAAGCAGGTGTTTAGACTGCATGTTTAGTAGCATAAATTCACATAATGTGTTTCTTGCACAGCTCCAGTGACATACTAGATACTCTACCAGCCTGTATCAGCTGACACATTCCCTTGGCTCCTCTCCTTAGTAACCAGCAAACCATCTAGGGACCTGTCTACATCTCATAGATGCACCTGCCCTGTCAAAACAATGATCTTCTTCCTGGAAGGTGTACATTATGATCAGGAATCATTAGAAGAACAATAGACTCAGGGTTCTGATGTTTCACATGTCTTCTACAACTCTCCCAAGCACAGGGCTTCCATTCACAAGGAAAGGAAAACTTGTCCTTTACTTTTTGGAGTGGTCTCTCATCGACTCCCATTGCTCATTGACTGCTGTGGCTGTGTTTGGGGTTTCTTGTCTGTGATTCAGTTTCACAAGAGGAAGATGGAAGAGCAGCTTGCTCAGATGAATGCTGTGAAGTGTACACTGTGAGTTACACGTGACTGTTTTGTGTCAGTGCTCTCTGGAAAGACCCTGAAGAAACTTGTCCAGACCCTTCATTTGTGGTTATCGCTAAGCAGGACAATGAATAGGATAGAAACAGATGTCTTTAAGATAACTTTCCAAAAAGAAAGGCCTCCAGTTTTGAGAAAAGTCAGAGTTATTTGTCAAATAATCTATTTGCATAAATCAGTAATATTGACTCCTCCTGACATTTCCTGGCTTAAGGAGCTGGATTCCATTTGGAAGGGAAACAGATACAAATCCATCTTTAAAGCAGCCCAAACAACAAAGCTGGATCTGGACACTGGTCTGATGAGGACTTAATTGAAAAATCCATCTTATACTGCTGTGGGACTGACTCCACCAAGGCTCTATAGGCAGCTCTGAATCAGAATTAGGATGTGTAGGTCCTGCTCCAAAGCTGCTCTCTTTACGTATCTCTGCTGCTATACTACACACATGCAAAGTGCAAACTTAAGACTATTCTCAAACCTGAGCTCTTGACTAAAAATGTTAACCTAATAACCATTTTATAGATATAGATATAGATGTATATGTAGATATAGATATAGATATAGATATAGATGTAGATATAGATATACTATTCTATATCAAATTAATTTATTCTTGTACTATGGTACTTCCCATACTCAACTACTTTAATTCCTGAGGCTCTTCTAGACAGTTTAGAAAGTCTAATTCTAGACAGCTTAGTGAAAAAGGCGACAAAAGCTTTTCACAATTGAGGGAAATTCCATGAGAAGAGATTCCTGAAAATTTATTACAAGCAATGTCTAAAATCTAGGACAATGCTAAGTGTTCATCTCCAGAGAGGAATGAAAAAAATTATTGGTGTGATATGAAATATTGACTACAAACACCTTGTAAATATATTTCCTCCTGTAATTGTATGCGCAAGCTTTACTGAAGCTCTACACAGCAGCTACATTTTTTGGTAGGAATTTGTAGCCATGCTCTATTGATAAATTACCTATACCAAGAGGAAATAAACCAGAACATTTTCAGTTGAACCATAGAGTGGGTTACGAAAAAGCTATATACATTGTTTATAGCATTTAAAGCAAAAATTCAAGGGTTTTTTTTTGTTATTTTGAAGACAAGTAGCTTTGTAAATTACTCTTTGCAAATTGTTTTCATTGGCTGTAAACAAGGATTTCACAGCCATTCATTTGATTATACAAATAATTTGATTAGAATAGGGTTAAAATGGATTTCTAAAACACAGTTCCTTCATGAATTTGGTTTTAAGGTTTCCTTTACTCACTGAATAGAATAAACAACAGAAATAAAATTTTAGATTGGTAACTGAAGATTTTATCTATACAAACCGCCTTTATTAGATGTAAGGTATCAGAAGTTTTCTTCTGAATAATGAAAGGCCATTTAAGTTGTTCATAAACCAATTAGTTCTTAACAAGTGGTAATTGTCAAGGGGGAAAAATCATAATAACTCCTAACAGATTAAGGTTTAACCCTTGCAGGTTTTTTTTGAGGAATTTCTTAATTCACAAAAGATTAATAGTTGAAGACATTTTGCTTTGAAGACAGTAAGCTATATGAGGTAATCTATTTTGAAGTCTCTATCTGCAGCTGTACATCAAGTGTGTAAGTGTTTTTCTTTGAGGACTGTGGGGCCTGGATGGCCACGTCTCCAGGAGCAGCAGCTCCCAGTTTGGGCAGCGTTTCACTTCAGGGATTCTATCAGCAGACGAAGGGAGGCTACAGGCAGCACAGCAAATCAGGAGGGCTCTCAAGACAGGAGCTGTCAGCAGAGCTGCCTGAGTGGGTGTGTGAGTCAGACGAGGTGTGCACATTTCCCTCTGTCAGATGTAACCGGCGGCGATGCCCGGCCGCATGTCCAGAAACATCCACCCGGAGCAACAGCAGGGACGTGTATTGCTGGTGCCTTCACACAAGGCAGTTTGTGTTTCCACTGTCTCTTCACACACAACTGCTTCTCCCTGCTGTGCCAAGACTTGCCTTTTTTCTCCCCACCTGCCCTCAGAGTTAAAATTCATCTTCTCTCTTGATTATTGCCATCTGTTTTGCTGCGATCTCCATCAGGGTGTGCAAAATAATTACCAGGCTCATTTTTTGCTGGCCTGAAAATACAAGTGGTTTCTCCCTGCATGTTGAGGATTCCTCTGTCCTGTGGAGTTCAACTGCTTCTATTTGAAGGTCCTGACAAGAAATTAATGAAGCCTCCTTTACTCAAGTTTTCAGCTGGAGGGAATATTTCAAAAATTCTGATCATGCTGAATAAAACTCAGTCTTCTCTCTGAAGGTTTTTCTCTTCTATTTCCCTGTGTATTTAGAAGCCTCTTGGTCAACTTTTCCATCTGCCTCTATGTGTTTCTGCTGCTGGTAATGGTTGAAATTTGGAGCGTGAATGGATGCCTCAGAGGGAAGAAGACTGAACCTCTTTCTAGAGAACATTATTGCAATTTTAATTTGGAGTGTTTTGACCAACAGTTGTAAAACTGCCAGCTACAGCACATGTTGATTTTCTTTCAGCTCAAGGTCACTGTGAATATGTATGATGATGTTCTCCTCCATAAGGGGGAAAAGAAAGGATTTTGGGATACAGAAGGGCAAGTTTTGCGTAAGTGCTTCTGTGGAGGTGAAGGGGCATTACAGCATTTCAATGTGATTCATTTTTTAACCAAAAGCCTTCAGCAGAATGAACTGCTAGGAATAACAAAATGAAGTAAAGGGAAAAAATGGTTTCCAGAATGAAAACGGAACATTTCTTATAAACTGTCCCCATTTGATATAAAGTTGTTGGAATATGTACAGTTGGTGTGTACATATGTAGCACATAGCATAAAACAAAGATTCCAGAAAAATACTGTAGCACCTATATATTAAACTACTCATCATGCTTACAAGAATACAAGAAATTCAGTCTGAAATGACACTTTATTTGTGATAGGCAAAGAAGGATCCAGTATGGCCTATTTAACTTGGTGCAGAATAAATTTTAATTTTGGATTAATCTCTCTGGGAATAGTTTTTTAATTCTCTCTAGCACCTGTGATTTGCATTAATATATGCAAAGCATTGTAACAGCGTATTCTACCCAAAAGCAGTTCTCTTCAAAACTCAATGCTCCATTTTGAGGAAAGGAATTATCTTTTGTTTTAATAAAAATCCCTAAACTTTTTTTTAACCTACAGTAATCTAGATTTTACAGAAAAATGCACAAAACATCTAGAAATACCAATTTTAGAAGTTTTCATTTTGCCTGTTATTAATTCTCCCACAATGTATGCATATATGCTGGTTTACACTGGAATGTTACTGAGAGTATCTGTGTGTGTATGCATATGTATATATAACTATTTTCTACTTATTCTGTACAAATGGCAGATCATGTTGTTCTTTCCTTTAGTAAATCTGATTTTTTCAGTCTGAGTTTGCTACTCAGCCTATTTTGGACAATTTCCTGCTGATTTCACTGAGAGTTTTGCTCAGTTACATCTGAACAGGAAGTTAATGGTGTCTTCAATTTCTGAGTGACTGTGACTTTTTTCTTGTGGGCTTCAGAGAGCAGATATCCTCATGTACTCGGCACTGGTGAGGCTGCACCTCAAATCCTGTGTTCTGTTCTGAGTCCCTCACTACAAGAAGGACATTGAGGTGCTGGAGTGTGTTCAGAGAAGGGAGCTACTGAAGGTTCTGGAGCACAATTTGGATGAGGAGGGACCGAAGGAGCTGGGGATGTTGAGCCTGGACAAATGGAGGCTCAGGAGATACCTCATTGCTCTCTACAATTCCCTGGAAGGAGGCTGTAGGCAGGTGGGAGTTGGTCTCTTCTCCCAAGTAACAAGTGATAGGACAAGAGGAAATAGCCTCAAGTTGCACCAGGGGAGGTTTAGATTGGATAACAGGAAACATTTGTTCACTGAAAGGGTGTTCAGGCATTGAAACAGGCTGCACAGGGAAGTGATGGAATAACCATCTCTGAAATAGTTAAAAAAACTATGAGTGAATGTGGCACCTGGGGACATGGTTTGATGGGAATATGGCAGTGCTACATTAACAGATGGACTCAATGGTCTCGGAGGTCTTTTCCAAACTTAAGGCTTCTGTGATTTTATAATTGTTTCACATTTCCTGTTATCCAGAAATCTTTTTGTCCTGTTAGTATGGAAACACTCCCAGTTTATGTTTTTTCAGATTTCAGTATATGGTCAGCTTGTACCCTATTGTAGCTTTCTGAATCATGAAGAAGAATTTCAAAAACATTTCAAATACCTTGTGGGGACTGTGCCCTGCTTTTCTTTTGTCTATTTAAGTATTTTCTTCAGATTTGAATCTGTCTTAACTGCATAGGTGTTGTCAAAAGAATGGCCATTTGGAAAGGTAAAAAGCTCTATTTAAGACTGTATCCCTTTTCTTTACATCTTTTTGATTGTTAAGTTTGTTTTCTGTGACTGAAGAATTGATAGTCATCTTAACATTTCCCACACTTAGCTTCATGAAAGAGCCTCACGGCCTGTAATTAATGAGAAATGCTATAAATGTCACCTCTTTGCTCATGAAACAGTTCTATTTTTACTTGATTCTTGACATTCAGATTTGCTAGCATGCTGACTTGTGTTTTACAACATTTCTTATTTTACAGCTAAAACAGCATCTCAACTGTGCTAATGGCAAATATATTTGCATAGATTGGACAAATGCAACTTAGAAAAAGATTCTCCGTGGTCAATCACATTTTCTTTGTTAGATTACTGGGACTATTTTAGTTACTTTGACTGTAAGTTTAAATGCATCCCTCTTCTGGTGTCACAGTTGCTGGAAATCTGTGACAGAAATCAGACCAGTTCTCCCAGTTTTGGACATAGGCAGAGCAGTGCCTTCCTCTTGCAGGTGAGGGGTGCCTAAGGCCCTGTAGCCTCTGGACATAGAGAACCACAACAGAACTTAAAGAGCCAGTTTTCAAAATCTTTGGTTTTCTTGTGCAGATGCTTTCATAACAGAATTTGAGAAGTGCAAGTACAGAAATGTAACAGTTTTTGTGTCGTTCAGTGTGAAATTGTAATTCTTGAAAAAAAAGAAGATCCAGGTACTATGGTCATGTTCTGATGTCTGATGACTAATGAAGGATAAATGCTTAATTAGGATAATTGAAGAGTTTAAGAATCTGAGTTGGATTTTGGAAATCATTAACATTCAAAATCACTCCTTACTGTGATTTTCCCCTTCTGTTTACTTACTCTGTTTCGCTAATAAAGGTTTTAAACTCCTGTTGTGCCACTTTGCCCACAGACTATATAAAATATTTTTTAAAAATAGCAGTTTTCTGCAACAGTTAATGATAGATCTCCTCTTCCTCTTGTATGCCTATTTGCTTTCTAAAGCAAAGTTTTTTGGTTTCACATTTTAATTTTGGTCTCTTCTTATTTTACATGCTCGGGTAAACTGTGCTGTTTCCTCCCTTACAGATAACTGGAAGGCAAAGATTGCATTTGTATTGAAAGTGTGGCTGAGACAGCTACATTAGCAACTCATCTGGAATAAGGATAATATCAATAACTGGAGTATTATTGCCATCTCATATTTAGAAAAAGGGAATGTGAGGGCAGTTCCAGTACCAATGCCTTTGTAGGGGCTGATCTATGCTGGGTCTATGGCTGTGCAAACAATAATATAGAATACAGAGTCCTTGAAGGTGAGGAGATGGGTGCAAGGCACAAAAAAAAGGGAATAGCAGCAGCCCAGAGAAAACAAGACTGTTTCCTGATCAGTATAGAGATTTTTTTTTCCAAAAAATTTTGAAGGAGATCACACAAACATCTGAGCTTCTTAAACAAGCTGCTTTAGTCTTAAGTAGCTTCTCTATGATGAGATAATAGTGTGCTAGCTCTGAAATGTAGAACATGAATATGCTCTTGATACAGCTATTTTTATAAAGTAGCACATAATTTTTTCCTATTCTAAAAGCATGTATTAAACCCTTCAAAACTGAACATCCTTTAAGATGACATTTTAAATTATTCAATCAGCTGGAAAGTTGTTTTCAACAGAATTTGCGGTTTAAAACACAGGAACAATGCAATGTATTCATAAATAACTTGCTGCCATTGCTTAATCTGGTAGTGATTTACATGCAGAAGGCTTCTCTCTGTTCATGGTGTGCATTTTCAATTCTTTTTCTATTAGAGGAGGGAAAAGAAGCTAAATTTTGACTCAGAAAGTATATGAAATGATCACACAAATCAATGTAGTGCTTCCAATTAGTGTTTCTAATTTTGCATCACTTTTCTCATTTTCTCTTAATGAAAAAGCAAGGATTTCAACAAGAGTTTTGTTGTTTGTTTTGGTCATTCAAACCAGCCAGAATTTCATGCTGGGACAGTGAATCTGGTGAAATGATAGTGCCTGCTAGTCCTCTAGGGGGGCTGGGAGACGGGGACTTTTTTTCCCTAAAATCTTCCCCCTTCAGATTTTAGCAATGGGAGTTTTCTAATATTTTCCATCCTTTTCTCTGTTTTCTCTGTTCAGCCTGTGGAATAGAAAATAAACCAAAAAGGCAAGGCAAAGCACATGCTCCCTCTGGCCCAGGTGCTGCTGTCTGGGAGGGACCAAGGCAGGAACAAGAGTTTGTGTGTGTGTGAGAGGATGTGGGGTACTGATGGATTTGTGAAAGGCTGTGCAGGGATGCAGGATGCACATCCAAAGGAAATCGGTGTCTTCGAGTTCTGCTTCTTTAGAACCAGGTTTCTTCTCTATCTGGCTTGCTCCTACCAGTTCCATGAAGAGTGTAGTGCTGGTTGCTGCTGGCCCCCTGCACTTCCTAAGGAAACAAAAAGTCCTGAGGTACTCGGTAACAACCCTGTTTTCTGACAGCTGCAATTCTGCTGTTCAATTTCAGAGAAACTTTATAGATAATAAAATATTTTCCTCGGAAGTCAGCAGGGAATGTTTGCTTCATTTAGGACACCCACTAGAGGGAGTACTGATAATGTTTTAACGTTGAAGACATTTAAATTGCATTAGTGGCATTTGTGTAAATCTGGGGCACTAAGTAAAGATTTGGATTCCTGCCTCTCTTGAAAGCCCTGTTACATACTAAATCAGGAATTAGAGGGTTTCTCAGTGCTCTGGAAACACTCGGAATATAATGGTTTTGAAGCAAGGCTGATGTTTCCTTTCTAACTCACATAACTGCATTGTTGAAAGACTGCCCTGAAGAGCATTTTCAGTGATAAAATGAGCTTTAATTGCCATCAGGAATGACATAGGGGTGGAATGTAAAGGCTTTTTCCTTTGTGGGTAATATTTGTATGTCAAAGTTTAGCCCTTCTGATCTCCAGAAACAATTTTTAAAGCTAAATTTAGAATTTAAAATTATGTTGGTAGTTAGATGTTTGGGGTTTTTTCTCTCCAGGGTTGAAATAATTTCTAGTTGGAAGAGAGAAAATAAATTAAATCTGTTCTTTTGAATTGATTTTTTTTTTCAAGCAAACAGCTTAATATTAATATGCTGTGGGTGAAAAAGCAAGGCAGCTTCTGAAGAGTGCCTAGACACTGAGGGGACTTGGGGACTGCAAAGCCTGAGTGTTTATGTTTGTTATGTGTGCATCCAGCCCCCAGTGGGAAAGCTGACAATCCAACGTGGGATACCTACACTGCATACAGACAGGGGAAGAAGTGATGCATTCAAACAGGAGCTGTAAAAATTTGAGCAGTGAGTAGGAACCAGTTAGCACAGGTTGTCACCTGCACAGTGCTGGTGGGAATGCACATGAGTACCTGTCACAATAATTCCTTTTTTTCACTTGGTCGAAAACCTTTTACATCTTTGGGAAGAGTTACTAATGTGAATCAATTTTTATTTCACTCCCGCATTTTCCCATCCCTCCATCCTTTGGTAGTTGTGTGAAATGTGATTTATATACCCACAGCTANTGTGTGAAGTGTGATTTATATACCCACAGCTATAATGCCCATTTGAGTATCTCCAGTTCTTTCTTTTTATCTTCTTTTATAATCCAACCCAATGAAATACAATTTTATTAGTGTAATGCTGAGCAATAAGTGTGATAGCAATAGATTTCACCAGACAGAGTTCTGGATTTTTTTGGACACTCTTCTACAGCTAGCAGACCGGGGGAACAGTGGAATCAGTGATTTACTACCATGGAACTAGCTCTTTAACCTGTTTGGCTTTCCTTTCCCCCTTCCCAGGCTCTCTTCCTCTCTTAGGATTTCTGTCTCTGGCAGTGCGCAGGCAGGGAGAAGGGGATGTGGTGTTACTTGAGCCATGCTCAGCCTGGCAGACAAGGTGGGCATTCAGTTGGAGAGGGGGCCCAAAGCACCTCACCATACACTGGGTTCAGAACAATCCCAACCCCCTGAAATTTGAAGACAGGAGTCAGGAAAGTAGAAGTAAACATGACACAGATTGTCACAGGCAGTGAAAGATGGAAAATAATAAAGTGCTGCTCCCGAATTATTTTATATTTAAATTAATAAAATATTTTAT
>VYZP01076948.1:0-17740 GCA_013400635.1 Hypocryptadius cinnamomeus
TGATCGTTTTCATCCTTACACATCGTCTGTCACCTTGCAATCCTATGGAATTTCTTTCAGACAGCAATGTGAGGCTACATAAAATACTGCTTTCAACCTATTTCACCCAGAGGAAATTTTTGCTAAAAGACATACAAAAACCATAAGAATTGGAATTTTTTTGCAGATGTTTTACAATTGAGTTGCATAAACCTGTTATTTAAATTTTTAAAAATATCATAAACAGCTCTCTATACAGTATCTAAACATATTTAAACCTGAAAACTGTAAGACTATGTCAAAGGTAAACTCAAAAATTTATTTTACTGTGCTGAAACAATAAACAGCTGTTATACTAGCAGGCCTAAAAGATATCATTTTGGTCAATGCAAAAATTTTAACATATTAGTCTAGTCAGAAAAATTAAAAACAAGGAAAAATAACCAATTATTCCCTGCTACTTGTAATGCTGCAGTGTGGAACTATGAGAGGAATGAGAAGGAATCAAGGTTGGAGCCCGGTAAGAAGAAAAAAAAAAATTAATTTCTTAATTAAAAATTATGACTGTAAGATTTGTTGTCTAGAATTCCCTACAGAATAGCTCAGATCTTCTTCACTGTGACTTCCAATAGCTACTTAGAAAGCTGGCCTCGACATCAGTACAATTATGATCTTGCTGGCTAGCTAGAGTGAAGCAAGAGGCATCTCTTTGTGCATTGAGCCTTTAATTAAGAAATAATAAATGAGATCTACCCATGGTTCTGTGTGTCAGGCTTTGGCTTAGGAAATATAAAGACTGAGAAGCTGTGATTCATGTTCAAATATAATGCATGGTTAGGTAACATCCAAAGTGATCAGAGAGGGGAGCCAAGGTCCTGATATAACCCAACCATTCATCACTTATCAGCTCTAACCTCTTGACAATCAGAGCACCCCTCCCTCCTTTGGTAATAGGTTAATTAATTACCAATTTAGAAGTAATCTTACAAATCAGCTGTTGCCCTTGATAAGAATTAATTGCAAATACTTTTTGGGGAGGAACATATTAAATGGACCTTTCTTTAAAGGAAAATATCATCAGGAAGCAGATGAGGAGCAAGACTCCTTGAATGGTTTCAGAGATAGGATGATCTGAATCCTCTTCAGTGGGGATGTGGATGACAACAGAACTCATTAATTTTATTTATTGAGGAATTACCAAGATCATGATAAAACTGTTCTAAGCTCATTTAGAAGCCTCCATAGCCCACCCATGTTCAAATCCCGCTGAAACAGACAGTTCACCAACCCGTCCTTCTGGTGGGAGATTTAAGTGTAACCTAGCTCACTTTCCACTGAAATTAGTTGAGATTTTTAATTACCAGAAGGATGTGAGCATGATTGAGTGAGTCCAGAGGAGGTCACAAAGAAGATCAGAATGATGGAGAATCTCTCATGTCAAGACAGACTGAGATCTGGGGTTGGTCACCCTGGAGACCAGAAGGCTTAGAGAGAGAATTTATAGAAATTTCCAGTACCTAAAGAGAGCCTAGAAGAGACCTGAAGAGGGACTTTTGACAAGGCCTGGAGTGAAATGTTGAGGTGGAATGGCTTTAAACTGATAGAAGGAAAGTTTAGATTATATATTGGAAGGAAGAAACTTTTAACTATGAGAGTAAAGGGACACTGGAACAAGCTGCCCAGAGAAGTTGTGGATGCTCCATCCCTGGAAGCATTCAAGGCCAGGTTGAATGAACCGCCTGGTCTAGTAGAAGGTGTCCCTGCCCATGGCAAGGGGGTTGGGATGAGATGGTCTTTGAGGTTCCTTCCAATCTAAATCATTCTATGAGTCTATAACCTTGGGTAGGATTGCTGTCAATCAAATTTGGGTATCTGGAAGGTAGATATCTAGGCTTTTCCTTTAATGAGTGGAAATCTCTTCTGCCTGTTCACATGATGAAATGTGAATGTCCACTGTGGAGTCAGATGAACTGTGGTGTAAAATTCAGTAACTTGCCTGTTTACCTACCCACAGAATCTAAGTCAGCCTTGGGTCACATGAAGATGTATGAAGATTGTAGGCAGACAACTCTTTCTGGACAACATTCAACCCGACCTTTCTACCATACATAAACTTTTTCTGCTGTGCTGGTGACATTAGAGGCAATATTGGAAAATCAGGTACCTCCCAGGTTGTCTGCTTTGGTATGGAAATCCTCTTGCAAGTGCTAATTTTCTCTGTGGAATGCAAAAGTTTGCTTAGAGATATAAGTAATATGGTGTCTACACTTGATAAATCCCACCTTAGATAGTCTGACTACCATATGACCCAATTTCTGCCAAGTTTCTTTGAATAAATAACTTGGGCATTTAATGTGCTTGAAAAATACTTCTATTGGTTTATTTCACTGTGTTGATACTGAGATCTCATCATAAATGACCACAAGCTTAGATTGATCTTAGCACAAACATAAATACAAGGTCATCAAGACAGTAACTGATGTCAGACTATAGTACTGAGCTCCAGAGCCAGATCTTAAAAATGTCGGCCTCTTCCAGCTTACAGAGTCTTTGGCTGAGACTCAACCCATCAAAAAAGGCAGGTACCACCTATACAGATCTCAGTGATCTAGGTCTAAAGTGTTCCAGAGTTGGAAGGGCTTTTCACAAGTAGAGAAGTCTTCTTTAATAAGAATTCAAACTCCCTGGACGTCCTGATGTTTATCCATTACTAGAAAAATATATGCTTCATTTCCCATTCCCATTAACATGGATAGCTGTGGCAAAGGTGCCTGAGAACCAGCAGGTTTATAGATCTGTAGCCATATGAATTATCAGCAAGATGCTTCAAAGCCACTGGAGTCCGATATTTACATCTCCTGCACGGAGCCATCATGAAGTCTATGCATCACTTGAGTCCTACCTAAGCACTCAGCCAGGCTCTGCTCCCTCATAATCTGTGCTGCAAGAAGATCAACCCAAACTGTTGTAGCCATCAGAAATGTCTGGCTCAAATTTTCAGGAAAAAAAGGAAAAAAAAAAAAAAGATTTTTTTTTTAAAGTAGAGAGTTTGTTTATTTCTTAGGACAACTAAATAAACAAAAGGAATGTTACAAAAAACAAAAGGTAATTATGTTCTGGTTTTTGCTTTCTGTCACATTTTGGCATTTTGTTGGTCAGAAAGAACTGAAGTACTTGCAAGAAAAATCTGCTAACAAAGAAAATCCCTCAACTTTCATGGAGAAAATTGAAAGTAAAAACTTCAACTACAAAATAATACCCGTCCCTTCTATAACTGAAATTAATAATGATTCAATAATTTTAAAAGAGGCCATATTCAGTGAATGTCACTAGAAAATTACATTTTGCTTTGAAACTGTTGTTCATAACTAAAGGATGAATACATGTAGTATGATGAAAACTAAGCAGTTTAAAACTCAAGATTTTAAAATATATTCACCTGGTCCAATCTCATTTTTGAAAATGTTTATTTTCCACATTTGCCTTATTTCACTTCTCATCACAACTGAAACAAACACATTAAATCAAAAGTGATCTCAAAAACCCTTCTCCAGCGGGGAAAAAAAAGCAATTCCCACCCAAAACTGACATGCCACTTCCCAGTTTCAGATATATAATTAGAACAACATTATTTATCCATTCTGCTGCTGATGAAATTCTCCTTTAACTCAGTGGTAGAGGATGGTCTCTCTGCTGCAGGAAAACCTAGTTTTTGTGCCTCCCTTTCACCATGAATTTCTAAGCAGCCACAGAAAGAAGTGTACGAAACACCAAGAAGTCACAGACACCAAAAGGGTTGTTACAAGAGCATTTGCTACTACGAATATGAACAGCATTGTTTCCATTTCTGACATTTTGGGTCCCAAAATGTTCTCCCTAGAGCCATGCAAACCTGTTGTTGCAAGAGAAATGAATGAAAACTAGGTTTCTTAGGTGATGGTGTTTGCTTCTTTTTTAGGTTGATCAACACATGGGGCTGAAATTTGGAATATGTTGAGAGATTTCTTAGATTTTTGATATATATACATATAAGAAAAAAAAAAAAAAAGTAGGTCTGAGATCCAAGAAAACCTTTTATTAGTTCTTGGGCAAGATTCAGAGGTTTTTTTTTCAAATTGGGAAAACTCTGCTGGTAAGAGCCAACATCTTTATGAGTCTCAGAGCAAACAGGGATGTGAAATTAAAAAAGAGATTTTTTTTATTTTTATCTATGAACCTGTCTGAAACAGGAACACAGGCTGCTCTGAGTAGAACCCCCAGAGATTCACAGTTCCTACTAACCCTTCAGCCCTGTGCATTCCTCACCAAATAGATGTCATACATCATTTCTGAAACTCAGACTGCAAATGGGACCATTTCCTAGAGGCAGGAGTAAATGACTCCCCTGATATCTCTTTCTCATGTATGGCATTCCACCACCTATTGTCCACTCCGTATGCTTCCTTCTTCCTGGTAATACCCCAAGAGATGGCTGATGTCCCGCAAAATAACCAGAGAATGCATCTTTAATTGGGTCCAGAAGAAACTTTATTACCCTGTAGCTAGCTTCTTTGGTTTTTTCTATAACAAATTATCCTAATGATCTGACCCAGGACCAGATGTTAATTGCAATGGAAAGTAATCAATTTCCTTTACTGAGCGTGAACTCATTTGCAAGGTTAGTCAGTGAGCAGATATGGAGTTCTTAATGAGGCAAGAACCTAGCAGACCTTCTGGGTTCCTTGTGTCGATTCCAGGTTTACTGCATTGCACCCATTTTCACTCTACCCTTCTTTAGCCAGGGCACCCTATTAAAAAAAATTAGCAAAAACCCCCTGCAATCTGTCTCTGATCATTTGGTAAAGGATGGAAAAAAAAATGATGTAACAACCAGAGCCATCTGAGAGCAGTAGATTCTGAGAGACAAAATCACCCTCTGTATATATAAAAATAAAAATAATAAATATGTAAATCACACGGGAAATTATGGCTAACGGCATGTTGTTTAATAGAGGGTATTATTATAAATATGGGAGATGCTCAAACAACAAATTAAGCCTGCAGTATTCTGAAAAGGAGCTCAGAGGACGCAACCTAAATTCTAACTTGGCTGCTGTCTTCAGTGCTTCTGTGCTTTTGTCTGGTTTTTATATTACCACTGAGCACAGCTTTAAGAGGGAAAGGTTGGGCCATCCAGAGTGATAAAAATATAAAGAGGGGAGGGCGATAGCAGAAGGAGGTATTTAATCTTCCAGTGAACTTCTCAGAAGATAGTTTTGCAAGAAAAAGAGCTTTTGGTGGGATTGGATGCAAAGAGTATTTTCCATCCTGGGGAGGTAAGTGCCTGTGTGTTCAGCAGCCACCAGGATAGCTGTAACCATACAACCTCTGGTGTATTTGCACCAGTGGAGCTGAAAATTGGAGTAAACACCATTGTTGTGAAGAGCAATTTAGGCTGTCTACCTAGGGGTTGTAGTGGGGCAACTGCTGCTACTGCAGCTCATAGTAATTCTCTAGTCTGCCCTGGCTCTGTGAAGCAACATTTTTAATTTTTAAAATTTTTAAAATTTTTTAAAAAATATTTTATTTAGAAAGAGCTGTCCATCTCTCTCTAAATTTCTAATTCTAGATAAAGCCTCCTGCTTTTAAGCCAAATTTTTGGTGTTAAAATCTCATATTCACCATTTTATGTGGGAAAGTGGACCATAAATTTAAATCAAGGCCTCTTACAAGCAAACTTGGTTTTAAAATATTTAAGAATTAGCCCCACTGCACCAAGACTGAACCTCATATTTCTTTTAATCTGTAAACCTTAGCTCGGAAATCAAATAGTTTTTTCTCGCAGGGTAATGTTCTACAAAATACTCCAAGGTATACAAGCTATCAGAACAATCTCTATCCCAAGGATATATGTGGACAAGAAGAAGAAAAGCACGCTACCAAGTGAGTGGTAACAATGCCTGGGACAATCATTCACTTGCAGAAGGAAGTGTCTCTCATCTACAGTCCCAGTCCAAATGATTCTTGGAATTCACATTTTTGGGACTGGCAGTACCACTCCTGGGAGACAATCAAGTGAAACCAGGAATGAGGGCAATGTGCTATGGGGGCAGTGGAGTCAGAGGAGCAAGAGAAATCTAAGGAAAGAAGAATTAATCAAAGAGAAAGAAGGGGAAAAAAAATCCAGCTCCATAATGTATTTTTATACATATCTGTTATAGCATCTAATTGCAAAACTGAAAATTCAGTGGCCCCCAATGGAGTTACATAAAGCACTAGTAATTTTCAGTGCATTCAGCTAGAAAGGGGTATTGAAAGGTGTATTGTGCACCTGTCTACATTGATAAATATTGGTTCTGTAAGAGATTTTCTCAGTGATGAGGTCTCCCCCATATTGTGCCTATATTAAAGACCCCTTCAAAGCACATGTCAGGTTGTTCTGCAACAAGGACAGGGTTTGACAAAGCCTGTAGGTTTCCAATTTGTTTGAGGTGAACACAGATCCTGAAGGTGAGGGGGTTTGCCATGAAGTGGGAGGAAAATGTGCTTCTCACATGTATTTTCAGGGACAAAAACTGAGCAGGGTATTTAACATGAGATGTCTTTCCCAGCAAGTTGAGTTGATTGGGAAGGATGCTTAAAGAAGAAAATGTATCACCATTCTGATGGAGAAGAGCAAATATGCATCAGGTTTGCTTACAACTCTGTGTATGCCTTGCAGTCATCTGAACTCTTGCAACAGGAGCAAACTTACTTTATTAAATCCTTTCCTAGCAGGCGTTCAAGTTCTCATCGTGCCTGTTGACACATTTGAAGTGGAAATCAGAGGATCAAGTGACTGTCACAGAATTTGTGAGAAGGTGAGCCTGATAACTACTTGTGGTGTTGGGCACTGAAGAATTTGGGCCATTGTACTGAAGAGGCAGCCTTGGACACAGCCAGATTCAGCCCTTGATTCCACCATGCCCCTCTCTGGCTGTAACAGGGGAGGCAGAATTGCCCCTGGGGCTATCAGGTTCAGAGCTGCTTTGGCCAAATTAATAACAGTGCAGGGAGCATCTCAAACCCCTTCACCTGGAGTTTGACCTCCCCTGCTCACAGCTCTGCAAGCCCAAAGCCCGTTCATCTGCCTGTCAGACGCCAGCACAGATATCTGCATGAGTAATCACTGCAGATCCAAAACACTGCATGTGACTTAAATGACATTTTCTCCCTTGCTTCTCCTTTCCCCATCTCACCCAAAATAACAATGACACGACTGCTATTTTCACCTGCTCCCCATAAGAGATATCCAAAAGCACTTCCCTGTCTCCTTATCACCTCTCCTTTCTCTTCAGAGTCTTTTTGCACACCAAGAAAGAGATGCTGTTGTTGTTGTTTTTTTTTTTTTCTGGACATCCAGCAAATGTGCCCTCACTTTTTGCTTACAAAAAACTTCTCAGGAGAGGATGTTGAGTGTTACCAGGGAATGCACTAAGTCATTAAAATATATCTGCAAAGAAACTTCAGGAAATATCACAGGTTCATAACCTCTACCATGAACCTCAGACCCCACACAAACACATTTTCTTGTTCCACAGAGGGTCAGCTTTGGACAGGGTCAGACAAATGGAGCCAGGCTTATTAGCCTGGGCTCCCAGCCAGCGTGCTGGAGCTCGTGGCAGGGTGCAGAGGCAAGGTGTGGGTGGTGCAGGAGGTGGGAAAGCGCAGACAGCATGGAAAGAGGCAGTTGGAGGCAGTGAGAGGAACCTGGGGCGCAGAGTGAGAAAGCAGAGGATGCTCAGGGAATGAGGAGGAGGGGCACACCAGGATATGGGGTCAGAAGCAAAACAGCAGGAGCACATGAAGGAAGAAGAGATGGCAGCAAAGCGTGGATGAGGACACTGCCATGATGCTGGCTTTAGTCACACACTCCAGTGACAGCCAATGTGATGGTGTCGCCCCTAGACAGAGCACTCAGCCAGCTGTGCAGTGCTGCATGTGGGGAAAAAGAAACTTCTTCCTGACCCCTGCAGGCAATCAGTTTATGCCCTGAAGCATGAGATTTGATTAGCCTCATTATCTCAGCTTACATAACTGTAAACGTTATTAATGGTAATAAAATTATCTAGCCTGTTTTAATAATACAGCCACAGTATTTGTCTCGATGACCTCCTGTGGCTGTAAATCCCACAGGGGACTGGCACATGGCATAGTGGTTCTTTTTATTTATTCTAAATTTACCAGCCATTAATTTTACCAAGTCACCCCTTGTTCTCCCATTATGGGATAGAGCTAGAAGAAGCTGATTATGTCTGAGTGCACCTTTCCTAATGCCAAATACAAGTAACTACAAGTCTGACTAATAAGTTTGGGAATAGACACCACCAGGCCTTCACGACTTGGGATTAATCCTCTGTCCCCAGCTGTCAACTAATGTATTCCCATGATATCATGGGACTTGGCCCAAACTCCTTAAAACTCACCATGCAATTAAGGAGATTTAGTATCTTGGATATGAACTCATCAATTACCTGAAGCCTAAGCTACAATTTCAGCTTCCAAGTGTCCCAAAGTAGCAAAACTTCCCTGATCTCTGCAGAGAGGTCTTTGCCAAGGGAGATGCAGCAGCACCACTTTAGATTTCAGCGACAGTTTCTTACTCCATCTCTGATGTTCTGCTTTCTGTCTCTGCAGAAGCAACCAAACCACAGTGCAAATCTCCCTCTCCCAGTGGGTGATATTTCCCCCAGAGGTCTTCCCTCAGCACATTTTTAGGGTGTGCTCACATGGGAGATGGCCACAAACTCTTCCTTGTTTGATGCATGCTTGCTCCTTACTATGAGAGGTGAAGGAAACTCCTGCCTTGTCTTGTCTCATGCCGAGAAATAGCTGGACAAATCAAATAAAGAATGAGAGAATCACATATTCTTTGTCTTGCCTGCAGCAGACTGTACCTGTCTATATAATTTTTATGGAAATGCTGAGAATCTGTTCCTGCACTCACACTTTTAAATATAAAGAATAGTATTATGGGACAAAGTTAGGGATAATTTTGAGAAGAGAGGAGTAATAAAGAGTTACTATTCTATTGTGCTTCCATGTACAGAGCTGCACTGTGTTCTCACCTAGGGTGTGGGGGGAAATCATAACCTCAGCGCTATCTTTCAGGAGCAAAGATACCATGAGATAATTCATATTATCCATGTTGTTTTTTTTTTCTTAAACTAGATTTTGCCTGCTTGATAAAAATATCCAATGTAAACATTCCCTCATTGTCACAAATGAGGCTGTCCCTAAGCGACTAAACCAAAATGAGCCTGGCTGAAAACAAACAGTAAGGTCAACAGGGAGGTTGTGCTGGAGGTTGGCCTAACATAATTCACATCTTAGGTTAAACCCTTCTGTTTCTTGTTCCTCCATTTGGAGAAACCACTTGCAGAGCCCTGCTGATTCAAATGAGGAACCAGGGTGAAGTATTGCTGCAGCTTGTAGGAAATCCTTCAGGAACCATGCTGGGGGCAGGGGAGCAGCAGTGGGGTGAAGGATGAATTTGCTCTGCACGCTATGACTGCAGCATTTGCACAGAGGGTGCCATCCCAGGAGCTGTTTTGTGCTACTTTCTCCTGAGGACACTACTGGTTTTCAGCAACAAAAGGTGTGCAAGATCCAGACCTGTCGTAACAAAATGCCTCCTGAGACTTCTACACGCTCTTTTTAATTTTGGGAGGGAGGGAGTGTGGGCTCCTGCCTGAGGTCACAGCTGCCAAAGGGTTGCCTCCCTTTCATCTGTTTGACCAACAACTCTTCAATGCCAGGGCTGAGTCCAGCCAGTGTCCTCAGGGCAGGCAGAAGGGGGTCCCAGCTCCTCAGTAAAAGCAGAGAGGGACAGCACAGTTCCCACAAACCCTGTCAGCTTTCAGAACAAAGGCAGGTCCAGGTGAGCCTTTTGGAGAGCCAGCATCCTCTGGGCCTTCCTTGTGCAGATGCTGCTCCTCAGTACCACCATGGCAGCTCAGATCTGTGTAGATAAACTCTCCAGAGCTGAATTCCCAGTCCACAGCACTGACCTACTAGTTACGCACTGCAGTGCCGTTTGCTGGATTCCCAGCGTAAACATATGCTTTCAAACACAAATTGGGATTCTTCTAACAGATTAAAGCTGTTTTCCTTCCTTGGAAAACAGCCCATGAGGAAGGGAGCTAAAGGCTCGGCTGCCTCGCCATGCTCCCTGGCTCAAGAGGATTTAATATTCAAGTCACCAGCTTTCCATCCCCCCTTCCCCTCTGCCCGCCCCTTCCCCTCCTCACCCCCTCCTGCAGACCAACTCCACGTCTGTGCCTTCCTCCTACCGATTTCCCTCAGGTCAGAAGAACTCTGTCATCAATCCCCCACTGAGACTTATTTCCAAAGATCAGCACTGACCCAGAAGTCACTTGGCACCGCACCATCAGAACAGCATGTGCCGGCGCTGCTGAGAGGAGAATCTCACAGAGACCGGATTCAGGATGTCGGGCCGTCTGCTAAGCACTTGTCAGGTTCCCATATTTCAGAAAGAAGTCTTTATGCTGCTGACCTGGTGACTGGAGGATGTATTTATAAAAAACACGCGAGGGTCAGGCTGGTTGACCTTGCCGCAACACTCTGCACTGCTGAGCAGGAGGGACAGGGCTGATTCCCAGCGCTCACTGCTTGCACCCAGGGGCAGGAGCAGGGCAGGAGATGGCTGCCTGGAGCCTGGAGACGGCAATGGGAAGGAAAAGACAGTCAATGTTGGGGGTGTGCTGTGGGATGAAGGGCTGTTAGGACACTGGAGAGAGGTGCATGTGAAGTACCAGAATGAATTCTGCACCTGCTTGTGGACAGAGGGCCTCAGGGCCACAGGAAGGGGAAGGACCTACATGTCAGGGCTGATGTGAGGTAGGGACCAGGTAAAAAGGATTATTCAGCTCAAGAGCTGTCACTAGAAACCCTACACCACACAGGGTTATCTTTCCTGCTCTGGGACTTCCCCTGCTGCTCAGTGGACTACGTGTTGATCAGACACCTCCATCTGATGGAAGAAAGCCCAAGGAAAAGGGAGAAGAAACAGCACTGTGCTGTAAATTTACTTGGTCCAGGAAGCAGCAGGCCAGTACCTACATGAAAGATAGTTTGTAAGCATAAGCCAAAAAAGTAGCTTAGATTTTGTGAAAAGAAGAATAGAGCACTGTGTTACAGCTTAAAGAGGACCTTCCTAGAAAAACAGACAACGCACAGGGATACCTTGGTGTGGAGAAACCAGTCCTCTCACCTCTCAGTAAGTGGTGGCTGCACCCAGCTCATAATCTCTCAAGGCAATGTGATCCTTGCAAAGGAGGGAATCCTTTCCACATGAACATCAAGTACAATCAGCATCACTCACACAGTCTCTGAGGCCAGAGCCTGAAGAAACTGAAATATTTTTCATCAGCCCAAATACATCCCTTGGTGCCCCAGCTTAGAAAACACAGAGCTTTTCCAAATCCAGGGCCATTGGATTGCATGCTGCATGCAGGTGTGGGACAGCTGATCCCCCAATCAGAGCAGGACAGATAGAGAAAAGTGGTCTGCTTTGGAAACACAGATGCCAACCACAAAGGAAACTTGTGACAAGATGTGACTGCTCTGACTGTGCTATCTGAGACTGTCCCTTTTCACTGCATACAGGGAATTTGTGACACAGAGCATCAGTGCTGACTTCATCAGTGTTTGCTGGTGTCCCTAAGCAGTCAAGCACCAAACAAAAGTGATGTTTATTCAACCATTATCATGGGTGCAGATCTCAAATTTGAATCACAGCTTTTCACTGTGGTTGGTCAGAGAGTGACACATGCTGTTATGGCCCTATCTTCTAGGGTGAACTAAACATATTTTTGTGGTAATATTTCTAGTTGTCATGCTCATAACTCTGAATTTTGAATCCTCTGAATACTTTCAAATCCTCAAGGGCTTAAGCATTCAGAAGAAGGGAAAAAGGCCACTAATGGGAGATGGAGAAAGAATTAAAAGGAGACACAACATAATGCATAGCTAAACACAAGCACACGCAAACACACAGACAATCAACTCAGTCCTACTTTGAATGAAATCACTCTGGGAAGAACAATTCCTTTCACTCCAGGAAATACTGGGTGAATTTCTCCAGCCCATGTTATGTAGGTCAAAGCAGATTATCACAGTAGTCCTCAGGGCTTTAACATCTATGAATATACCCAGCTGATTGCTGAGCAGGCCTGTGGAATGGCTTGGTGTAATGTGTGCTGATACTGTTCAGACACAGAGGATGGGTACATCCCTGAGCTAAAAAACTGCATTGTTTTGGGTATAATGCACAATTTTCAGTGCTGAGATGCTGTATTCTCATGACAACATTTACTTACTTTCCCAGGCTTCACTTTGGTTTCTGTGCAGTCTGGGAAAGGGACCCAAGACTTCAGTGTCACTGCAGATCCATGGGACAGCACTTCTTGACAGCAGCATACAAATATTTCTTCCTACCCTGTTCTCAGGGTAGCACTGGTGCTTGTCTGGCACTACACAGGTCCCACCCCAGGCCTGGTCAGCTGCATGAGCTGGCTCACCTCAGGAACTCTTCAGGAGCTGGGCTCAATGATCCTTGTGGGTCCCTTCAAACTCCAGATATTCTCTGTGATTGTGATAAAACCCTCAAGCCTGATGAGTGCTACGCTGGCGCAGCAGAGAGAGCACAAACATGCAGATAAGGGCAGGGGATGACATTGCCCCTGCTCATGGCAGCTGGCCATTGGAGCTATTTGCTTATATTATCCAAACATGTCCTTCTCTGTCCTGTCTTAGGAGCTGTGGTGATTGATACGGGGCTGACTTCAGACACTGCTCCCCTCTAACCCAGCTGAGTGCCTCAACAGTGACGGCAGAAGGGCTGAAGACGCTTCCTTTCCCAATGTCTTGACAGAGAATGGCTCCAGCAGGAACCAGACCTGGCATCTGTTGCATGTTGTGTTAGGACCCCGGGCTGTGAGCTGTAGCAGCATGGAGCAGACATGCCTTCTGCTCCACTGCCTTGTCTGTGGGGAGCAGCAGATGCTGGGGAGAGGGAGAGACAGGCACCGCTACAGAATCGTTATCATGAAACACCAGGAGCCTCGAGTCAGGGCATGGGCCAGGTCTTGAGGCATTTTAGTCTGCACTATCCCAAGAATGCTTCCAGTTAATTTTCACTGTCCTTTTCTCCCTCTTCCCCCTGCACATAAGAGCTGAGTTATCAGATCCTCAGTATTCATCCCACAGTACAGGTAAAGCCAACATTAATTCTTTGCTCTCCCATCTCACAATTTCTATTTCAGCACCTCTCGGTATCTTGGGAGACAGCCCTTATACTCTGTGCCTAGCCCACAGGTAAATCCTCAGAGGTGCCTGTTTCCACTCTTCCTATGCCCATTGCTCTAAGAAAATATAATAAGAAAAAATAAAAATATGCTCACATTAGTATACAGAGAGAGGCAATTTATACAGGGCATTAGGCATGCAGTACAAATGAGAGTACAGGAAAAGAAGAGTGAATGGTGAATGTTTATGGAATAAGTTAACAACTGGGAATGATGTTGCATTTTCCATGCAAGCAGACAGACAGATATAACACAGTCCCAATAGGGAAGAATAAATCCCTGTAGTTTGTGGCCTACTTTCAGCTTCATTAATGGAATAAAGGCCAGAAGGCATGATGTCATGAAATTAGCTTCCTAATTAAACATTGCCTTTGCCTCTCTTCCCCTCCCTTCTCTGGATGAAGTCAGTGGCTTTTCTGGCTCAAAGTGCTTTCTATTTGTCAAAGATTGAAGCTCCTTCTGAGCTGGGTATTTAGATGTCTTTACCAACATCTCACAACTGCATGTTCTGCAGTTGAAGCCTGGAGACTGGCACCCTGGCTTCTCTTTTTAGGACTCCTAGAAAGCCCAGTTCAGAACTCAGACAGTTCTTTCGCATACCTGCCCATGCAACTTTCTCCAAGAACCTTTGAAGGAATGTGCTAGGCATAGCCATTAAGGATCCTAAAGTAAATTTGCTGGCTGGAACTGTTCAATGAACTAGTTCATTGCTTGCTCTGAATTTGTTCTTTCATCTCAACTTTTCACATAAAGAAGGGTCAGAACGCCCACCATAACTTCGGAATGTTCAATCCAACTGAGTGATGAGCCTGCCTTGCTAGGTAGCAGAAGATTGGGTCTTTGTCGTCCCATCCTCTCCTCATTACCCCATGTCCATCACTGGTGAAGAACCAGCCTGATGGTGAGATGGAACAGATTAAAAATATTCCTTCCTTTCTTCCTAGACATGTACAACAATGTTGAGAAACTGAGTCTCTGCCTCATAAAAAACCACCAGACCAGAATCAGGTTGTATACACCATCTCCAACCCTGTCTGAGAGAAGGGAAGTACTCCGAGAAGAACTTTGACTAAAGAAGGAAAGACTTAGCCTTCTTTACTTTTACAATTTTTACAATATGTTAATTGGTAAAACTACCTCCATAGCTTGTTCTTAATGTAGGTGACTCATACACAGAGGAAAAAAATAATCAGTATTTCCCCCCATTCTATAATACAATTGTTTATAATAGTAATTCCAGAAAAAGACCAAAATTTATTACTATCATAAAACAATTGGACACAGGCTTCCAAACTTATCCAAAGTTTGTGGCAGCCTAGTAGGTCCTTGTAATATTCTTACACCAAATCCTTATCATAGTTAAAATCAAAAGCAAACCATACCCCTCCCAAGTTTCTCTGCATCCATCATCGGCCTGAACAACTTTTTTACTTTTTTTCTGAATAATCTACAATATGGGGAGTGCACTGACCTTTCTCCCAGAAAACGTCCATGGCCTTACTTTGTCCATTCAGCTAAAAATGCTGCAAATACAGTATGGCCATGAATAATAGAGAGCCCAAAAGTAGATGTTGCCAAGAGTGGGTGACTCAGGAAGTGGTTCAGACATATGCATGAGAACATTTAGCCCTGCAATTCATCAAACGTGGATGTGTTGCTCATATTTATCATTTTTATTTCAATACCAAAGCAGAATCTACTACATTTATTTAAGAAGTTACAGCTCCTGCCGTTCTAGCTCTTGAAGAGGAGGACATCCCAGTGTGAGGCCACAGTTCCACTCTCCTTTGCTTCATCACTCAGGTGATATGATGGGAGATGTAGTGATATGTCTCTGTGTTAGGGTTCATGGTGTGGGACAGGAGTGGAGTGGAGTGCAGTTTCAGGTGGGACAAGGCTCTAGTTGGTCATCTTAATCTCCACATATGGACCCTGCAGGCACTGGAACCACCCCAGTGTCTAATTTATCACCTATGGGCTCTCTCCTTCCCCTAAAATTCCACATGTAAAAATGTGGAGATTCAGAAATGAACTGAACTGCCTTGAAAAGATGCATCCTTAGAGTGTGGCTGATATTCAGGGACTCAAATTCCCTTAGCCCCGGCTGTCCACCCCCACTTCATGAACCACACTGATGCTGACAAAGTGAGACACCGAGCAAGAGAGATGCACAAGGTCATGAAAGGAAGGGGTGATGGGGCTGTGTGCCAGTGATACAAAATGTGAGCTATAGCTTTAACCCCAAAGCAAACACCCTCTCTACTCTGCACCTCTCCTCCCCTCTCCCTCTTCCTGCTCTGCCATACAAGTCCCAGTGTGATACTACTACAGGGCATCCCTGTAATGTATGTTAAGTAAGTGTGTGTCTCCGGGTGCGCTTGTCTCCCATCGAGATGGAGTTATTTTCTCTCACTCGGCATCTTTTGTGCAGGTGCATGCTTTACAAACAGAAAAATCAGCACTCTGCAAAAGTGTTTCTGTTAACATTTATCACCCCTTCCCTTAGTCATCACCACAGCAGCCCTCCCGGGGGAATGGGAATGCTAATTCAAGGGAAGATGTAATGCCAGACCATTGGGAGCCCTGGATTAGAACAACAAGAGAAAAAGAGAAGGAGGAAAAAAGAGAGAACCAAGAAGGGAGAAAGCATCCTAAAGACAGAGGCAGAGAAAGAGTTGAAGTCTCATTCCCTTTTATTGCAGCTCCATGCTTTTTAATTGTTCCGCCTGAGTAAATTCTTCCTCTGTGATCCTGTTGTTAATGAAAAAGTCCATTGCGGTCACTCTGATGGCTTTAAGCTTATGCTTGTACAATGGCTTCTTGAATCCCAGAGCTGTTAATATATCTGGAGTGGAGCAGCTGCAGGGCAATCTATTTCTATGATAATGTGTATACAGAGGTTTTTTATCTTTCTTTTCTTTTTTTTTTTTTTTTTGGGTACAGGGAAGGCAAAACAAGAGTGGTTCCCAACTGTTATCCTCTTTCATCTCCTTCACCTCTGATCTTTCTTCTAAATATTTCTAGATGGTCTACCCAGAGCCCCAGGTATTATTATACAACTTCAGTTTTGACAGGCCGCTGTTAAGGGCTGAGACTTTATCTATAACTGAGTGGTGTAAAGCTCAGTGTTGCCATTGCAAAATTATAAGTGTACAATGGTTAATCTCTATAAAGGACTAGGCTGGTAAAATGAAAATCCCAAGATAGCCCAAAGTGCTTTTGAGCTGCAGCAAAACCTCTGGTTCTGAAATCTAGGAGTAAAATTATTTCACCCTCTAAGAGTTCCTATAGTACACAGGGATTAAAATTGAAATCTGGAGTTGCAACCTATAATATTGTAAAATGTTATAATATGAAACCAGAAACTTTTTCACACTGTGCAAAACTCAGAGCACTCATGTTTGAGGTTGCAGTACCACACGGAAATCTATTATAATTTATGCCAATGTAGTTAAATTTAGTGCTTATTTCTCTGTCACACATGTTGATCAAAAATTATGTTCTCTTTTTCCCTCGATTCCTCTTTCTAATGAAAGTTTTGAAAATTGACATGAAATAAGAAGCTGAAATCCCCTAAAACATGTTAGCTACTCCTGGAAAGGCAACAAACCTTCAACTCCATCCCTCAACTTCCCCCTTTAAAAAGTCAAACACATTTTTGAGGGAAAAAAATTAACTACAGTTTTCTAGTACATAATATTCCTATTTTTAGCAAGAAGCGTACTATAGTGAGGATTGCCCTACAAAGCTTAGTATGACGTGTAAAAACAGCACATTGAGACACAGAACTTGGTTGTATTATTTGTAGAGATTGTTTGGAGCTAATTTGTATAAAAAAGGAGAGAAACTCTTCAATTATGTGCAGCAAAAACACATTCAACTTGAAGACACAATACCTTAAAAATTTCTGGAAAATAAAGAGCCCTTTGCAGGCAGTGAAGATGTCAACTCATCTTCTTTGTACTTGTTAATATTGTCCAAATCCAAATAATCCAAAACTCAAACCTTTATAACTATTGGCATCACAACCTCAACCTTGGTAAAAGGTGTGGCCAAAACACAGCAAAAAATCAAGTGGTTTCCTTTTTTGTTCTTTGGCATACTATGAAATGGATGATTGCTCTAACTTTCCCCTACCCCCCTTTTATTATTTAGAGGAAGCTGTCAAAGAAAGGTAACATAACAGAAAATTTGACTCAGTTTGTCACAGATATATGTTTGGGGCTAAAATGGGCAATGGCACTTCACATATGTTCACTGAAGAAAAGAACATTTGGACACCTTACTAGAAGGGTTTTGTGATACAAAAAAAAAGAAAAAAAGAAAAGAAAGAAAAAAAAAGAAAAGTTATATTCAGTATTAAACCAGAAGAGTCTAGCAACACATATATACACATATATATATATATTTATTTT
>VYZP01076964.1:4076-29961 GCA_013400635.1 Hypocryptadius cinnamomeus
ATCCCTGGAAGTGTCCAAGGCCAGGTTGGATGGGATAGTGGGAGGTGTCCCTGCCCATAGCAGGGAGTTGAAATGAGGTGAGCTTCAAGGTTCCTTCCAACCCAAACCATTCTGTGATTCTCAGATTTGGTGAGGTGAGATTCTGGAGCAAGCTGACCTTGCCAAAAACCTGTGGACCACGCTCATGGTAGTACTGCCCAACAGCAGCAGTGGATGAAAAAAGAAGAACATCATGGATCTTCTGATTGTGAGAGCCTACGTAAGAGATGGTACTGTTTATTATTCCTGGTGTTGTGTCAAGAAGTGCTCCTTTTTGCTCCTTGTTATGGGTAAGAGCCACAAAGTAACCAAAATTTCTCCAAGGATTTTGCATCCTACAAAGTTTTAACTCTCATTATCTTATTTCACAGTGGGTGGGTTTTTTTTTTTTTTCTTTAAAAAACCCCAAGAAACTCTTTCTATAAATAAGTGCAAAGCACAGTAAATATTTGAAAGTATGTCAATGCATGGAAATTATCTACCTTGCAGTTCACATGTGGTAGCTGGAAGGAAATTCTCAGAATTTCTGTAAGGAATTTTCAGATAGGTTGTAAGGCCATACCTTTTCACAACCACAACTTTTTATTGAAAGAATTCATAATTTGTCCATGTACACAAATATGCAGGAGAGATCCATGATGTTATCAAATAATTCTTCAGTGCATTCCCACTTACTAGTGTATTACTCAGGCAATATCATAGGCAAGAAGGCAAGACATGAAAAGTAGTTTTATTAAAGTCAAACATTTTATTGGAGGATCCAAATATTACAAGTAATCAGTAATATTTTTCCTGGCTCTGCAAATAGTTTAATGTGAGTGGAAACATCTCTGTCACTGAACCACCAGACCAGCTGTATCACACAGCAACTCTCCAGGTACTAAACTTTTATGTAAAACACTAAAACCACAGGGGATTCACATCAAGAGGTATAAATTATGAATAATGTTATCTCCCTGTACAGATAATTAAATATAAATACCTCTGTTGACTCCAGTGCTGTACATAGATGGTTCACACCAGATGAGCATCCAGAGTCTTCTCACACCTGATAAAAACAATCTGAGTCAGCTCTTGCTGACCTGACTGTGAGACCTCAAGTCTAATTCAGCAGGTTTAAATCCAGATTAGTTCTGTGTAAAATGGGATCCAAATTGGCTGTGGCTGAGGGATTTATCTCATGTTCCAGTTCAGTTTGATTTGCCCACAATGCCTCTGATTCTTTAAATATTAATGGAAATGGAAAGAACAAATTCTTGCTGCAACCACTAATGAAAACCACTGTAGAGAGAAGTGCTAAGGCTGAGGGATAAAGCTTCTGGATGTAATATGACAGTTATTATTGACTTAATATTTGTGATTTATTCCTATTTCTACAGGTTCTGTGATGTTTCAGTTTTGCTTTGTGCTGCATTTCCTTAGTGAGAACACCCTTCTCCACAATACAAGTTATTTAACTCACATGGATTCCACTTAGTGTCCTCCACAGGTGCAACACTGAATGGAAACTCACCTGGAAGTTGACATTTTAGCTATCATTGCACTGAGGATAATATTCATACCCGAGGATTATCTGCCCATACATTTGTTTTTCTACCCATATATTGTTTTTTCCTAACCAGGGAAATTTTCCTCAACAACAGCATGTGCTGCTCAGTGATGGTCAAAAGGCCAAAAGATCTTGACTTCCTGTAGTAAGATTAAAAGGTATTGGTCATGCTCAGATAAAAAAAAATTAAGTCAAATTCTTAATTATTTTTCCCTTAAAATAGAACATGCAGTCTATTAGCCACCAGCTTTCTATAAGATCCTACAGGGGAGGTGAAGAGAGCTTAATCTGAACATTTAAACTATCTAAAAGAGAGAGTTGAACAGAGGTGGGGGCTAGTGTCTTCTCCCAGGGTGTCAGAATGATATATGACACCAAATACTTAGATTTGTCTTGGAATTTTAGTTACAAACACTGGTTACACATAGTAATTGTTATAAGCATATTATTTTATCCATCTCTGTGTTCTTGATAGAACTAAGCTTTGTGTTATTTCTTTTACTTTCTGAAAAGCTTTTTCATGATCAACATTCATTCAACCAAGTGTTGTTCTAATAAAAGGAAGGGGTGGATAAGTGATGACGTATTTTATAACTGGAGTTGCTTGAATTCTCTAATTACTTAATGCAAAACTTCCCATTTCCATTGAGGGAGTTGTATTAGATCCTCAAACTTGACCTTTCTCTGCATTACATTTTGCCTTCCTTCTGTTACCCTCACACTAATCCTGGTGGCTGATCCCCTCTTTTGTCACACTGTCATAGGTTTATGGAACCATCAGACATGCCCAAAACTCTCTTCTCTCCCACCTCCCAATAATCTTAAACATTGATAGGATTTCACACAAGCTTTTCCAATAGATGTTTTCAAATGGTGCTGAATTTCAGACATGCTGTGAAGGCTTTTTCCTGCCTTTCAGGGTGGAACGCACTCAATCCACCCTATTTTTTATGATGTGCTGTTGTCCCTTTCAGACCCTGCTGGAGGATCTCAATGCGTGGCACAGCTCCTCTGAATGAGCCTGTTGTCTGAGGGGGAGAGACAATGGGCCCTATTTAATGAGATTAGTTACAATAGGAAAAACAGCTAAAAGGAAAAAAAAAAAAAAGGAAAAAAAGAAAAAAAAAAGAAGCAGCAGTTATAGCAATTGGAGTGACTGTTAAACCATTCTTTTATGCAAGCTTGGCACCAGCCATACCTTTTCCTGGACATTTGCCAACATCCTTCACAGTTTAGACTCAGTCGTTGATTTTTTTTTTGTTACAATTTCCGCTCGACTTTACAGTTGCATGGCCCATGGTGTAATTCATTTCCGCTGTGAAAATGCTCCAGTATATTAACACTTCTGCCTGCTTGTAACTTGATCAAAGCCCACGTATCTGCTTTAATTTACTCTTAACGGTGGCTTTTTTCTTTTTTTTGTAAGTAACGTAGATTTATTTCAAGCTGTGTCACCACTGAGAATGGGAACCTTGTTTTCAGCAGAGAACCAACAGCAAATCCACTTAGGGAATATGTTCAGATATGGAGGAACAACTGCAAATGCAGCTGTCCCATGAAAATATCCTGGTGCCCTTGTCAAGGACATGGGGACCTTTCAGAAGGTGATTTCTGTATTGCTACCTCTAAGCAGCTGTCTGTGCCACTGTGTGGGGAAAGCACTATTTATATATAACTTGATAATTGGCATTGGGAGTGATTACAACTAATTTATTTTCCTTTCCCTCAGTTTTCTTGGAGAAAACAGGCTGCAGCTTTTAGGGCACTGTGAGAAGCCCAGTAGTCAAGTGCCTCCTCTCTGAAACAGGACATGGATAGACTCAGAACTATGGGGAAAAATTAGTGGGTTCCCTTGGATGGTGACAGACATAAATTTCAGCTAATAAAAATTTTAAGCAAATAAAGAATCTTCCCAGAATGCTAAATAAGAAAATTCTGAAACTTAGCAGTTCCAGGATGAAGGTTGCCAGCATACAACTACTCCTTAAGATAATTTTTTTTAAGATTTGACAGCATAGAATCATAGATTCAGAGACAGATTTGGGTTGGAAGGTATATTATCAGTATATTACCTCATTCCACCCCCTCTGCCATGGGCAGGGACACCTTCCACTAGACCAGGTTGCTCCAAGATCCAGTCAGTCTGGCCTTGAGCACTTCCAGGGATCCAGGGGCAGCCACAGCTTCTCTGGGCACCCTGTACCAGGGCCTCACCACCCTCACAGGGAAGAGTTCCTTCCCAATATCCCATCCATCCCTGCCCTCTGGCAGAGGGAAGACATTCCCTTGTCCTATCCCTCCATCCCTTGTCCCATGTCCCTCTCCAGCTCTCCTGGAGCCGCTTTAGGCACTGGAAGGGGCACTAAAGTGTCCCCTTGGCCTTCTCCTTTCCAGGCTGGACACCCCCAGCTCTCACCCTGTCTCCAGGGCAGAGGGGCTCCAGCACTCAGAGCATGTTTGTGTTCTCCCCTGCACTGGCTCCAATAGCATGTTGTAGTTTGGTTTCCATAAAAAAACAACTTGAATTATTTCTCAGTCCAGGTGATCACCTAAGGTTTAAAACCTAGAAAAAACAAAATCAGACTTGTATTTCTACATCACATAATTTTTTAATGGACTCTGCAGTTTCTTTTTCCTTCCTCTGATCTGCACTCTGGCAGCACAAATCTACCCACAGGAATCAACCCCAGCTCCCATTGACAGAGGTATCCAGCAGCAAGAGTTGGCTGCAGCTCTCTGTCACCACATCAAAAGCCCCCTGCTAAACTGCTCATAAGGTTTTCCCTTGTCTCCATGTACTTTACAGTCTTCCAGTCTCAGTCTGCCCAGCCCTGAGACCAAGGAGCTGGGAAAAGCAGACAAGGATCTACAGTCTTCCAGGAGACGTGAGGGGCTGAATCATGCTGAGTTCAGACTAAACCACTGGATAATTGCACTGTCTTATTACTGAGCAGTTTCCAAAAACTTACAGTTTGGCCAAATCTGGGAAGGTTTCACATGAACAACATCCCTGATCTTGTTTTAAGTGATTCCTCAAGCAGGACTAATAATATCTTCATGATTCTTTCTTCTTGTTCTTTTGAATAGTAAGGTCTTTTAGTATAAACATTTCAAAGGATTAAAAAAAAAATAAATCAGACTTACTACCCTTCAAGAGGAAAAAGGCTAAAACAAAAACAAAAAACAAGCAGCTGGATGTAAACTCTGGACAAATAATTTTCTAGCCAAATATCTCAACTTTAGCAAAATTGTAAATACATAATTGCAGATTTTTATATTAGGGTGCAATCTAACATGATTCCCATCTACACCTGTCCTAAAAAATGAGAAATAAGTCTCTGATTCTTATTCACTCACATTAAACACTACCTCACTTTCAACTATTGGTAAGATTTGGTTGGAAAAGACAGCGAGAATTTGGTCTTAATTCTCATAGGTGATGAATCTGTCCCTGAACATATAAATTATCTTAAGGTTCATCCTTGGGTTGATTAAGGTGGATTATTGACTGTGGTTTATTAAAATCACAGAATCATAGAGTGCTTTAGGTTGGAAGGGATCTTAAAGCTTATCTTGTTCCACCTTCTCTGCCATGGGCAGGGACACCTTCCACTGTCCCAGGTTGCTCCAAGCCCTGTCCAACCTTGTCTTGAACACCTCCAGGGATGGAGCAGCCCCAGCTTCCCTGGGCAACCTGTGCCAGGGCCTCACCACCCTCTGAATAAAGAATTTCCTCCTAAAATCCCGTCTAAACCTTCCCTCAGTCTGATGACGTTCTGATCTATCACTACATGCCCCTGAAAACAGACTGCCTTCACTTTTCTTGTCATCTCCTTCAACTACTGGAAGGGCACAATCAGGTCACCCTGAAGCCTTCTCTTCTCCCAGCCAAAGAATCTCAATTATCTCAGCCTTTCCTCATAGTAGAGACAATCCATCCTTCTGATAATCTTAGTGGCTGTGTCAGGTCCGTGTCCTCCTGTGCTGGGATCCCAGAGCTGAAGGCAGCTCTGCAGGTGGGGTCCCACCTGATCAGGGCAGAGGAGCAGAATTTCCCCCTCCCCTGCTGCCCACAGTGGGGGATCAGCCCAGGGCAGGGGGGTTTCTGGGTCTCAGAGCACACAGATGGGACATGGCCAGCTCTCAGCCACCAGCATCTCCAAATATCCCAAGCACCCCAAGTCCTCCTTGGCAGTTCAGCTCTTGATGTGTTCATTCCCAACCTGCAGAGGACTTACCCTGATATTGCCTGGTGCATTTATAAAGTTGCATCTTGGGGAATTAGTAGGTGACACTCACAAGCTGCTCATATGAATGACAACTGTATGGCTGCAAAGAAGGAGGGACACTGGGAGAAAATAAAATGTGTCTGTATTTCTGTGCAGTCACCATGTAAATATGAATTGCAGTGTTAATATGATGGTACCATAAGGACATTAATTCAGCATAGTAAACTTGTTCCATTGCATTGTTATTTTTATTTTATATCTCCCTTTACTGTTTTATTGCATTTTTTTTTGTTGGCAGCATTAGAAAGTACCCACAGAGGGGCAGTTTGCTTTACAGGCAGCACCACTCCGGTCCTTGATGCAAATAAAGGACATGAACACACAAAGAGGAAAGTTTAATCAGCGCATCATCATGAGAAATGTGCATTTCTCAGCTTGCCCCTGAAATCTCACTCAGCTCCAGGGGTAGCAATTTTGGTTTGCTCCAGGGAAACAGGGAGACAGTTATTTTTCCCACTGCTGTTCAGCATCTGCCCGAGGTCAGGCAAAAGGGAAGAGTGTGAATTTACGCTTCCGGTTCGTTTGAACAGAAATAATGAAACTGTCAGCGAGTTATGAAAAAGGGGGAAATCTGTGCAGGGCTGTTCGTGCTCATCAAACCTCATCTCTTTATTCAATCAGTGAAAGAAGAACTGATGGAAAAAGAAGGTGGTTAGAAACACCTGGAGAGAATACAAAGGTAGAGGAAGTATTTGAGGGTGGGGAGGCCCTGGCACTGGTGCCCAGAGAAGCTGTGGTTGCCCCTGGATCCCTGGAAGTGTCCAAGGCCAGGTTGGATGGGGCTTGGAGCAACCTGGGATAGAGGAAGATGTCCCTGCCCATGGCAGGGTATGAAATGAGATCACCTTTAACTTCCCTTCCAACCCCAACCATCGTATGATCCTGGCCTCAGATATGTCCAGGGATGGGGCAGCCAAAACTTTTCTGAGCCTCAACACCCTCAGAGGAAAGAATTTATTCCTCATCTACAATCCAACCCTGTGGTCTGTCAGTTTGAAGCCATTCTCCCACGTCTTGTCACTCCATGTCCTTGTTCAAAGTCCCTCTCCAGTTCTCTTGAAACCCCTTTATGCACCGGAAGGGGTTCTAAGGCTTCCCTGCAACCTTCTCTTCTCCAGGCTGAAAAACTCCAACTCTCTTTTTTTCAATCAGATCTGACTGCAACCCTCAGTGTTTGTTTTGGGCTTTTTTTCCCCAGAACTAAACCTTCACGTTTTAATTTCAAAGCCCTACTCCTCAACTTTACCTATACAATTTACTGCTTCAATTAGTTCCTTAAGAAAGTAACATGCTTTCTGGGTTTCTTGAAAAAAATCACACTTTGAAATTTCTGTTTTTTAGAGACTGCAAAATAAAATAAGAGAAGATATTGAAAAAAAAACAAAACAGAAAACCCAACAAGGATCAACCCTCAACCCAAATGAAACCAGAATCTTCACATTGTGGAATTAGACAGTGTGAGTCAGTGCACTTTTGTCCAGTACGTCTGTCTCTTTTTAAAGAGCTAAAATACTGAATTTTCCATTTTCATGAAGAATGAAAACCATTTTGCAGCTAAGGCAGGACAGTGACTGTCATGTCAGCTGCCAGTGCTGTGAGCCTGTGCCTGAAAACCCATTATGGAAATCAGTCCCAATAAATTATTTGCTTTGACTTTTCCCATCTCATACAAAGTAACTGTTCATTGTCCAACTAATAAAAGAGAGAGAGATTTAGAAAGCCTTTAATAACCAGTAATTAGCTTTCTATTTCCTGTTATAAAAATTGAACGCAGGAAAGAACTGAGTCATTCCTACCATTTTCAAGGAAGGAATTGTCGCTTCTCTTATAGATCCTCCCACAAAGTTGTAATTAATTTTAGCATCCAGATTCTAAATGATGGCCAGGATTTTCATCATCATGGAAGCCAAGAGGATGTAGGAAATGGGAGGAGGAAATAGAAATGCCTCTTGGTTTTGCTTGAGATTATGAGTTTTACAGACCAAAACAATAAATTAAGGAAAAGAAGAAAAATCTAAGCAAATGTGGAAGCAAGGTAGTTCCTCCAAGAGGTAGCTATCCACCCTCAGCTTTGGCAGGCAAGGAAATCATTAATAGCAACAACAAGGGAGCATTCATTGTTGTACAGCCATGTAGCTTAGTGGCTCTGTGCTGCATGAAGAGAGAGAGACTGATGCTGAAAAAAAACCCCACAAAACACTTCTAATATTTCCTTCCTCCATAGTAGAAACCATCTGAAATTAATGAGTCTTATTAATGTAAATTGCACCACGCTGTCAGACATAAATATCCCAATACCAAAGGGGCCCATTACCATTAACATCAGAAATGATCAACAAATAAAACTGTTAATGCCACAATATTTACTGGACAAATTGACTACACTCCAAGATAGGCTTATGATCGTGTCTTGCTGTTCGATTTCATTTCCCTGCAAGATGCACTAATGCATGTTGTTATGTGCAGCTGTGGCCGCTTTCCATAAAAAATATCTGTTTTCTATTGAGAGGTGTAGAGCTTGACTTAATCACTGCTATTTTCTCCCCCTCGTGAAAATGGAACATTTGGGTCTCTTCAAATCTGATAGAGGAAAATCTGAGATTTTTATTAGAAAGGATAGAAACAAGATCGAAGTTCAGTTCTCAAGAGAAAAAAAAAAAAAAGAAGCAAAACAAAAACACCAGACTAATGACTTAAGTCAATCACAAACAGATGTTCTCCTAAAGAGCTAATAATTTTTTTTTTCCTGATTTTTTTTCATCAGAAATGCAAAACACAACAGCCTTTGAGTAAAATATCAGGTTTTTCTGCTGACATTTTCTCAAATTTTCAAAAGACACAATGTTTTTAACAAGAAAGGTCCAGTTTATCACTGGTAAAAAAAAAACAGAATTATTTTTTTCAAAAGTAACATTAATATGAAAAAACTCACATAAATATATTGAAAAGTCTATGAAAAAAAATAAAGACATCAATTTTTAACTTTTTTAGGGTTTGCATGACTTTTCCTCTGGTTTCCAAACAACTGAATTTCGAATTTTAAGATATCCTTCAAAAGTTCAAGATGTAGTTCTGCCTAATCAGAATGTCATGTGGAGTGAGTCTGATCGGAAAAAAAAAAATCATAAAAAAATCTGTATTTCTCTAGAAGAACCAGCCCTGTTCTACCCAAATTTTGGCTTTAAACACCTAATTCCCATTAACTTTTGTAGGGTTTTGGAAGTTCTAGTCTCCTTTTACAAACCTCAGGTCTGTGAATGTGATTAATTCCTTAATTTTATCATTAAAACACCAGGCATACATTCCAAGCAACTCATCTGGGCTCCCTTAATGGTTGATAGAAGAGGATGTGCACATCCAGAAGGAAATTTGTCCCATCTGGAGAGACACATCTAAGAGATGTGGGGCAAATTTTGTTCTGAAGAATTCTGTCTCTCCTTCCACTGTAGCAGCTGTTGAGTTAATGCCACATGCCTAAATTTTAGATTCAATGAAATTAATATTTAATAAAATATAAATAATGAAGCATCACTATGGGCCCAAAATTTTTGGCATTCTAATTATTTAAAGAAGATTAAATGCAGTTAAAACAATCCTAAGACCCACACCTGTAGAGAAGCCAAGCAGAATGCCTGCATTTTGCTGGTCTTTAAGTCAATAAGCAATTTTTGTCCACCATAAATTCAGGAACCTCAGTTTTCAACAGGAGATCTCTGAGTATAGAGTAAACAGATACCACAGAGCTACACTGGATTTTCTTCAGCTTCATATGTTGGATATTTAAACAGAGCCAGGGATCATTCTGGGAGTCAGAGCACCTGGCACAGCAGTGTTTATATCCATACACACAGTCACTATCACCCTCAAATCCAAATTGCTGATGGGGAGTGCTCCAGTGTTGTTGTCCAAACCATTTTTGTGAGTTTTTCTGTAAAAATACAGCTAAACACAATCCAGCGGCTGTGCTAAGGATTTAATGGGAGGAGATACACTGTGCCACTGACCTGCTGCTGCAGGTTTGCTAATTCAAACACAGCCTCAGAGTCTAAAAAGCTGCATCAAACGACTCATCTGTAGCAGCACAATCAAGGAAGCCTTGACACAGTTATTAACACAGTGATCCACAGCCAGGGGTGAAAGGATTGCTTGACAGAGCCTTGCTGGTGGAACAGAGTGTTCCCAGGCATCATCCTATCCATGTTTGATTGCACACTACAAATATTGCCTTTCCCAGCCTATGGGCCTTACTGCAATTCATACTAATAACAATCATTGTATTTTTTTCTTCTCTTTTATCCACCTCATTTTAAACAACTTAGTCTCTCCACTTGTATGTCTGCTGCATGGTGTAATTACTGAAGGTCACAGCAAAAGCCTGGAGCAGAAGGAAGAGATAACTCAACTGGTGGGGCCCCCAATTGACATCAGTTGACCTAATTTTCTTGAAGTCAATGAAGCTGGCAACAGTTGAGGGTTTAGCTCATTTTTCCTAATTGTTTCTGCTTTAATCACAACTGCCTCCTTCCTTAAGGACCATCACAGCTGGAAGCTCAGAAAAAAAATAACAATAACCTCATCAAACAATGGTTGTTATAAAGCAGTTGGTACCTGTTCTGGTGGTTTATAGGAAAAGTTTATACATACACTGAGTTGATCGATCTGGTGGGGCTGGGCAGTAGCCAGGTGTGAAATGCTATGTGCTGTCCTGGATTTAGCCAGTGTAGGAATACAGCACCTTTCTCCAGATCATACTGCCAGACAATCTTGATAGCCTGGAAGAATATCAGTTCATGGGGCAAATAATTTAGAAATGGAAGTTCATGAAAACATGGTTATTGAGGCAAAAAAATATAAGCTCTTTCATACAGCAGCAAGCAAAAAATCATGACTGACAAGTTAATTCAGACTTCAGAAATCACAGAAGATAGGACAGTTTGGGTGGAAGGGATCTTAAAATTAACTTCATTCCATCCTCTGCTGTGGGCAGGGACACCTTCCACAAGACCAGTTTGCTCCAAGCCCTGTCCAACTTGGCCTTGGACATTTCCAAGGATGGGAATAAATGAAAACACAAGTTATACCTCTGGCTTATAAATTATTTTAAAACTTATGTTCCTGGAAGATGGGAATATATATGCAAAGAATAAATAGAATTTAACCTTTTTTTATGTTTTGCTGACTTCACCTGAGGATCCATTGCAGATCACTCCCAAAATGAGAGTGTTGTCAATGAACATTCAGCTCCAACAAAAGTCAATAAAATCATTCTCAGTAAACCCCCTTAACACTCAGATCACTGTCTGCTTTCTGGCTGACTTCCATATATTCTGTTGAACAAGATCTTTCTTGGTTTTGTGGGGTTATTTTTGCATTATGTTATTTTCTTTTTTTTCCTCCAGAAATACTCATATTCCCCTCATCTTTATTTTCATTAGATCCTCTTTCCTAGTAAGATCCTAGATATGGAATGTGATGTATATGAACATAAATTTAAATGCATGTATGCATAGTTATATACATATATATGCTGTGCTTAATCCTTTGCAATTAAGCTTGGTGATAATTGTTTTTGTGCATTAGTCATAATCACTTTTTAAGCAGCAAAGCCTATTATTGCTGTAGTGTGTGTTTCAGATGCCCTGCAGATTTGAGTAATTTTGGGTAATGCAGCTGTGTGTGGTAAAAAGATTTTACAATGCCTATAAAATTTTGTCTCATGACATGTTCAGCAAGTGAATCTGTGGCACCATGAAAGAGTTTCACTGCTTTTATTAAATACTGGGTACCATCACATTATGAATTGTTCAAACAAGACCCATCCTTAGAGTTTAGAAAGTGTGGAGTTTGGGGTGGGAGTTCATGAGAAGCAAATGGTTTCTGTTGGGTGAGTTCCCTTTGCCTTTTTCTTGGGTTTTGGATACATCAAGTTGGCTCACCTTTCCTTAAATGTTGCTGAGTACAAAAACCCCCTCCTTAGAGGCAAACACTCTTGTTTCTGTTGCTGAAATACCTGCTGGTTAAAACAGCAAATGAAAATCATGGTCCACACACACTATGTCTCTAAGGAAAAGAACTTCAATTACCTGAGTGCATTGCTTGGGATGATTTCCTCCGTGCCTCTGAGATGCCGTGATGTAAAGTACCACGTTGTAAGTGTGCAGCACTTCATGGAACCCTGGACTGGTTTGGGTTGGAAGGGACCTCAAAGACCAACGAGTTCCAACCTTACTTCCATGGCCAGGGACTCCTTCCATCAGATCAGATTCCTCCAAACCCTGTCCAGCCTGGCTTTGAACACTTCCAGACATGGGGTAGCCACAACTTCTCTGGACAGCTTGTGCCAGGGCCTCACCAACCTCACAAGGAAAATTTTCTTCCTAATATCTCGTCTAAATATTTCTTAGATTTTGAAGTCAAATTATCCTTGCCCTATCAAAGTAACTTTTCTTCTGTTCCCTCCCTATTTTTAACTCACAGTCAAGACAGGAGTATGGGAAAAAGGCAAAATTTTAATAGCCAGAGTTTCAAGTAATTTAGAAGTTACTGAAATGAGATGATTGTGTGGTTCTTATTAACCCCCCCAACCCTTGGTGGAGACAAGAGGTGGCTGACACAAACACACTGTGATCATATCAGGTGTCACAAGGACTGTGCCTTTAGAGATCATTCAATATCAGGTCCTAAATAAACCCACAGGCACAACTATTGAAAAGAAATGGGTTGCAATCACACTTAATTAGTTTCAGTTGAGCTGGGATAGAGACACTTTCTACAGAGAACTTTAACCTCCACCAGCCATTTCCACTTTCTTCTTCAGATCACATTCCCTTTGAATATCTTTCTCCAGCCCTCATCCCTGACCAGAAGGATTCTCTTTTCTGAAAAACCATTCTCTTCCCTTGTATCCCTGCAAGCATTTGGGAGGGCATAGATCACAGTATCAGAAAACTCTTAATTTTGTTCTTTCCTTAGTTCATCATGCCTTGCTGACTGCTGCAAAAGAGGGAAAACTGATCCAACACCTCCTCTTCCTCCTCCCACATTAGGACCAAATTTCCCTAAAAAAAGTAACCAATTTTCAGAAGAGACACATCTTGAAACACGTTTTCATGAAATATTTGAAAAAAAGTAGGCAAGTTTCCTTTGGAAAACTCCACTTTTATTTTTCCATTTGACTTGGCTATTCTCTTTTTCTCCTCCATGGCATACTTGACAGGTGTAGAGAAATCTCCCTGAACAGTCTACCTCCATCTGCAGTATACGGCAATTTAATCTTCCCAAGAAGAAGAAGAAATCTTGCAAAAATCCATCTTCTTTTTTTTATTTCTTTAATAAAAAAATTAGTTTTTAATTTTCCTTCCCGATTTCATAACTATTTGCACAGCTTGAGGTCCTTTCCTCTTGTCCTGTCCCTGTTCCCCGGGAGCAGAGCCTAATTCCCCCTGGCTGTCCCCTCCTGTCAAGGAGTTGTGCAGAGCCACAAGGTCCCCCCTGAGCCTCCTCTTCTCCAGGCTGAGCCCCTTTCCCAGCTCCCTCAGCCCATCCTGGGGCTCCAGCCCCTTCCCCAGCTCCATTCCCTTCCCTGGACACTCTCCAGCCCCTCAACATCTTTCCTGAGTAGAGAGGCCCTGAACTGGACACAGGACTCAAGGTGTGGCCTCACTTGTGTCAAGCACAGAAGGACAATCCCTGCCCTGGTCCTGCTGGCCACACTGCTTTTCCACATGCAGACAACGAAGTTCATAACTAGATTAAAATCAAGGCACTAGACTTTTTTATCCTTGCCAATGACAAGACCAGAGTCTTGAATAATTTCAAATCATTTTTCATAACTTTCACAGGTGAAAAGAGGGTTAATTTTTTTTTCCATCTGATAGTTCAAGCCTTGATTAATCTACACTCTCCAGTGAAACAGATCACATTAAAAAGTTTCCATTCACCAGCCATTTTTACTTTACCCTATTTTAGATCCCCTGGAGTTTTATGAAATATGACATCCACTGACTACAAGCTCTGTTTCTTCTTGCTCTCAACACATCCTTTCCCTTTTCTGGCTCTGTGCTGGTACAGACGCTGCAATCTCTGAAATCCAAACAGGATTAATTGCAGAACTAATATCCAGGTCTTCATTCCATGCCTCCTTTCTGCTGCCCAGGAAGGTGGTGACACAAACTGAGGACAATCCCCATTCCTGACCTCAGTCCTGGGACACCAGGACATGTTTTAAGGCTCCACCAGCCAGCATTGCTGCTCAGCAAAGTTTGCAGACCACTGCTTTGCCGGAGAATTAAAAGAAAAAAACACCATGTGCACTGCTGTCAACACCTTGGCAATATCAGCCTTCCCTCAATTACTTTTGCTTACAAATTACTCCTAATTTTGTTCTTTAAAGCTAGTTAAGAACAAGTGCTGGTAGGATTGATGGGGAACTAACTGCATGATTAAGTAATTACATTTTTAAAGCTTGCCTTACACTACGACTAATGATTTGTCACACGGTTGCAGAAACTCGAGATAATGAATGGGAAATGTTTACAGGTAGTTTGTTTCTTCCAAGTCTTTTATCATACTGTGGCTGGTGCATATCTGCATATGATTCCCAAAGAAAGAAAATCTATCACATAATCTCAACATTTCTGAACAACTTGTTAGACCTTTGATCATACCATTTATTATGTGATTTGTTCTATGATCAGAATTAATTGGTGTTAGAAAAGACTAAATTGGTTTTGGATAAAATCGCTTTCTGTCAGAAAATGGGGGGTTTCACTAAATTCTGACATACTGTTGATGTATAGTAATTCAAGAAAATCCAGCACATCAAAAATAATTTGACACTGTTTCAATAGTTTCAAATTTAATAATTTTGTCTGTTTTGCTTCAATATGTCACTCACCTGAAAAAAAAAAAAGGCATTTCAGGCTGTGTATATATAGAATTTTAATAAGGTTGTATTAATTTTCTAAAAGAAAATGCTTCAGCAATTCTACCTTCTAAAACATTTCTGAATTTTTGGCTTTTTTTCCCCCTCAGCTGGAACAAATGAAAATAAAGACAGTGCTTGTAAACAAATGTTTCAGGCTTGGATTAGCTGTAACCATGATCTGATTTGATAGCCAGATGAATTAATTTGATGAAATGTTGACTATTATTTACAACGTAGAAGCATTTGGAGGCTTCAAATGCAATTTTTCCACATCTGAACAAGGCATGGCACAATTCCTGATGGGCTGGTCCAGAGCCCTGAGATGTCAATGGAAATACTCCTACAGACTTCTGTAGACTTGGAATTTGATTCAGAAAGAAAATGGATCTCTCCGTGGATCAAGCAGGGAGAAAAGGTGAAGGAAGAGAAAGAGACTCACCCAAGGTCAGACAAAAGTATTATGTTTATCCCCATCCATAGAATCCCAGAATCCTGGAATGGTTTGTGTTGGAAGGGACCTTAAAGCTCATCTCGTTCCGCCCCCTGCCATGGGCAGGGACACCTTCCACTAGACCAGGTTGCTCTGAGACCCATCCAACCTGCCCCTGAAAGTTGTTTGAATTTTGGGGATTTTTGTCTGGTTGGTTGTTGTTTGCTTTTAAACCACATCAAATCACTAAGGCAACAGAATGAGAAATTTATCATTTGAGGCTCTTTCCAGTCTATATTTTACTCATCATCTGTAATTTGTACTGGGCAATGTCTGCTTGCTCAGAGAAAAATAAGAATATGGGTTTCAATCTACTTTGAGGCACTTTGGTTGCAGAGGAAGGAAGGATTTTAGAATCCACTTTGCTTTCAGACTTGGAGAAATGTTTTTGGTGTGTTCTAGTTGGAACCATGGGAGAAGTGGGAGCCTTTTTCCTTTCAAGTTCTGCCCTCACACCTCACTGCCTTCATGCCAATCCTGCCATCCAGCCTGGCGCAGGCAGAGGCAGCAGGAAGGTCGTGACTCATCTCCTATCTCTTGTCCAACATCAGCACTCCCAGTCAGGCTGAATAATCCATGAAAAGATGAGAAGTTTTATGTTTTTTTGTAATCTCAACATGTTTAAACCATGTCTACTCTACAGTGAGTCTATTTCCATGAGACACAGACTAGAGATGTCTGGTCTAGATGAGATTTTATTGCACAGAGAAAAGTGCAAGGAAGAGATTGTTCCTGCCCCAGAGAGTTGAGGAGCTACCCAGAAGCGTGGCAGGAGGAGGGACAAAGTGTTTTTCAATGCAGTAAGTCTGCAAAACAATGTGACATAGACTTTAGATATCTTAGGGAACGGTTTTAATTTTTATACTCAGAAAATACTGAAAATATTCACTTCTTGCTGTGAAAAGGTAACTGATTTCATCCTTGTAGAAGTATCAGTAATTAGCTGGTAGCAGTGGTCGCAGCAGGTCTTCGTTGGTGTTGTCAGTAGACTAAATAAAATATCAGTCTTAAAATAGTTTATATAAACCTACCATTCTAGCCAGAAGAAGGAATGGCAAAAAAAATTTCCAACAAATGAAATTATGCTAATAATATTGTGAGAAGACATAAAAACTGCTTTGGATGTTGAGCTGAAATGGATGTGCACGTGGATATTTTTACCGCTTGTTTTCCTCCCTTGTATGCTTTAAATTTTTTTCCCCTTCCTAGCAGTTACTCTTCCAAACACAAAGGACAACTAAACTGACATCAAGTAAAGTTAGTATTCTCCTGTCATTTCTCTGGACATCATCTGTGACAGTTGTGCTTGCGGTGATTCGGTCCCTCACACGTCACTGTTTTCATGTCAGCTCTCCGTTTCACGTCGCAGAAATCCCTTCTGTCAGCTCCCATTCAGTTTGATAGGTCATGCTTACACCTGCAAGCTGGGGCAGTGCCTCCCTGACAGGATCTGTCACAGCACAGCAGTCACCACGCTCAGCCAAACAGCAACTTCACTCAGCGGCAAGTTTGTTATGATGACTTTTAGGATTTGAGATTTTCTTTTTTTTTCTTTTTAATTCTTTATTTTTTTCCCCCCCTTTTCCTTCTCCCTCCTCTCTGCCAGTGACACATACTGGGAACTACAGGAGAAATGACAACTTTCATCAGTGGGAGAAAGCAGAGACTCTTCTGGCAAATTCAGGCCAAGAGGATGGTTTGCTTTTCCTGCCTTCTCTGCGCCAAGCCCATTACAGGATGTCACAACAGCTAAAATATTCCTTGGATGTGCAAACCTCATGAATCATTTAAATACATCTCCCTGTATTCCTAAGCTATGCAGCTCAAGGAGCCATTAAAATGAGAGATGGCAAAAGCCTCTGAGGTGAGTGCTCTGTCCACTGCTGACAATTCAGGATTGCTCTCTCTATGGGAATGTCCTCCAGTCCTCTGTCCACTCACATTTAACTGCATGTGGGATGACACTGGATTTTCAATCACTCCTACAGATCTCACTCTTAGAAAATCTCCATCATTATTTAATCTCCATTTTCTATTTTATCCTGCAACAGGTTTTGGTAGGTTATTGTGGAAGCTGCACAAATTAGAGGAGGAGGAAGAGGTATGAGATCCAGGATTTTGGCCTTTTCATTTTTTCCTATACAGAGTAGGAAAAACAAAAGAGTATTAAAACAAAAAAATTGTCTCTTGGTTCATCACACACTGTGATTAGCACATAGTTACTAATTACTGCTCCTTATGGGGTTATATCCTGTTTATTTTACCAGAAATAAATATACACTTCGGCTTCTAGCTGTCAAAACACACCCCTCAGTGTGATCATAGAGGTTTCAATGAACTTTGGTGGTTGGACATTTCTTGTACTAATTATGATCTTAGTTTGTGGGGTGGAAAAGTTCCTGCCTTTTTTGCCCAATGTACTGACAAGTATCTCCAGAAAACTGACTCCCTAGAAACAATGGTGTAACTTTATTACCACCATACTAGAAAAAATTACTCTGTATAAAGGGGCCACATGATGTCATGAGGGGCCACATGATGTCATGAGGACAATATGACTGTGATATCACAAATTTCATGTATAGCATGAAGGCAGCCATAGAATATGTGAGTATTCAAGATTTCAGAGGGATTCAACATCATTCTCCCCCTTATGTCTTCAGAATTTTATAGATAATTTGACTGTACAGGCAAAGTACATTATTACATTTGAAAGGGGATATTACTTCTTATCTACCACAAACATCCAAGGTGAATACATGGTATGAAACCACACTCACCATTATTTTACACTGAATTTTGGAACAGGCTGTCCAGGGAAATAGTAGAGTCACTTTTCCTGGAAGTGCTCAAAAAATGTGTAGATGTGGAGGTGAGGGACATGGTTTTGTGGTGGGCCTGGCAATGCTGGGTTAATGGTTGGACTTGATGGCCTTAGAGGTCTTTTCCAGCCTTAATCATTTTGTGATTCTATGATTTTAGTTACATTATTTGCTGTCTGTGCTCTCAGGTGAGATAAGTGACACAAAAAAAGAAACACATCCAGGACTGGTTTCTTTGTACAGCTAGCATTAATATTTAACAACTGCTCAACTTAAATGAAATAACAGTGTTTAAATATCACAAATAAATTTGAGCTGTGAGATGGGTTTTCCTGTAGAAAAGCAGAATTTTTTCTTTTGTTTTCTTCCAGGAAAAATTCTGGTGATCTGAAATTGGGCAAAAGAGGTGTTGAGATTAAAAAGGAGATGGAAACAGGTTGAAGATTTAGAACTGCAGCTAAACAGTGAGAAAGATGGGGATTGTCTCCAAAAGATGTTTAAAGACTGTGGTGTTTCTGAGGTAGAGGTTGTGCTTTAAGGCCCAGTAGCCTATTAAAAGTGTGAAATACTTGATTTGATAAAAGAGACTATCAAGACAATAGGCTATATGAGGCAGAGAAAACTGGTTTTGTACTGAGGACAGTTTCTGGATAATTTGAGCTGAACTTTCATTTCCAGTGCTGTAAATAGCTCTTTCATTAGGTTTGAGCAAATCACCGGGAATATGTGCACATCACACAGAGTAGAACATCCAGAGGAATATCAAGAAGATACTAGTCTTTCTAGTATCAGTGACTGTGTGGACTTGGCACTTAAAAGAAAAAGATTTAGGTGTTGTATGCATTGGAACTTATTTACATTTTTTCTATCTGTCATGGAGCCACATGCTGCTGTGTGACTGCTGCATTTCTGGAGCCAAGGTTTAGAAACCTGCACAACCATCACTGCTTCAAAGCAATGTGAATCTCTCCTCATTCCATACATACCTGCATCACAGAACCCTGATCCAGCCAGCAGCCAAGCACACCTAAAAATAAAAGGATTTAGATGCTGTATGCATCAGACTTTTTTTTTTTTTTTTGGTCATGGGCAGGTGTCCGTTCCTGCCCTGCCACAGGTTACCCATGGGTCACAGTCCCCACAGAGCTGCACCTCCTCTTTCACAGGGCACCTTCTCCAGATGTGTTTCCAGTAATGTCATCTTCCACATGTCTCCTTCATTTCTCTCCATATTTCTCCAAAAACTTTTCCTCATCTTTCTCTATCCATCTCCCCCACACCTCCTTTGATGCTTTGAGCAACCAGATCTAGTTGAAGATAACCCTTCTAATTCTAGGGGGCTTGGGCTAGATGACCTTTAATGGCCCCTTCCACAATAAAAGCATTCTATGATTCCATGATCTTATGATTATTTGCGTTAATTTTGTTCCTTCTTTCTGTTCATTTTTGGATTGTGAATTTTTTGGGGCAAAGATTTTCCCTTATAACTCCAATGCAGAGATAACTGAGAGAGGTGGTGTGAAGTCTGAAAACTCCTTGGCCCTGCCTGCCTATTAACAGTCAAACCTTGTCACTGCATCCTCCTGCCCCAATTGCAAAGGCTTCGGGCTCAAATCCCTGTTTTCTACAAAAGCGTGTGTTTGGAATTCTTCTTCCAGTGGCTTCTTGTGAATTGGTCTCTTGTGAACACTCTTCAGCCTCCCACAGCATCCTCAGCACAAACATTAGCAATGCAAGCCTGAATGAAAATATCTTTCCAGTTTTATTCAACAATAAAAGACAAAACTTAGGCAAAAAAAAATAAAAATCGGGAAATCAAATGTGGAAGATAAGGTAATATTAAAAACCTGAGCTGAGTTTAATGTCTGTTAGGTCTGCATGATGAAGACACAGCTTCTCTGTACATTTCAACATTTTTGGCAGACTGTGAAGACACATTTCATAGGGAAATCACAGTACTGAAGTACTTTACTTTCCTTTACTGCTATAAAAATACAGACACACAGAGCAGCGAAACACCTCGAGAAGTGATACACAATGAGGGGGAAATAACATTTTCCTTTCACTGGGAATGTTAGCTTCCAGAAAAGAAATAATTCTTTGGGCTTTTACCAAGTGATATTTCAATTTCAGTGTATAATTTCTTTATTTACCATTACACTGATTATCCATACTTAGACTAATGATCAAATAGCTCTCAAGTCCAAGATATTTGGCTAAGGCAGCCCACAGGATTTTTCTTTTCCTTTTCAGTTCTTTTTTTCCCCCTTTTATTCCAAATTTTTAGGGTGATTATAGGGTGTGTAAGATCGTTAAAGGATTGGCAGCAAGCACAAAACTCAAATCTTTTATCCAGAGGCTAGAGGAAATGTGAGTTGCCAACATGCAATTCCTTCATTGTCCCACCAGTGTCCTGAATTAATGGAGGAACCATGTTCCCACTACACTGAGGGAAGAATTCAGGTTTCTCTGCTTCCCAGAGACTCAGTTTAGGATAAGAACAATTAATCATACTGTTAACTCAAAATATTTGATTAATATTTATCAACCTTAATGCTAGAAAAGCAAAAAAGCTGCAGTAAGAGGCAGCTCTGGTATGTTTTTTTTTATTATTCCTTATATCCAGGATTAACTTGAAAGAAAGTTAGTACATAATCGTCTGAGAAACTGCTGAACTTTGAATCAAAAGACAAATCGAGATCCTACTTTCTGATACAGGGTATGTTGGGACAGAATCACCCAGAAATTTAGGTTTTCTTATTCCTTTCCCCTTAAGACCATGTTCAAATTCACAGTTCATGAGCAAAAGGAGCCAGAATGCCAGCTATTAAATTTACTAACAGAGTTTAAATAATTACAGCTTGAGCAGCTGAAAAGCAAGTTTTCTGGAGCAACCATGGAAGTGGATCCCACCATCCCTGTCTGGAGACCAGGCAGTTATTTAGTCTCTGTATCTGATGGCCATTAGCTGATAAATGCAGATTATTAGCAGGTTTTATTTTTAATATGGTCACTACCATTACAAGGTTATAGGTCATTTTTGTTCACATTTTTTTACTTCACATAAATAAAATAAATAAGAAAGAAGCGAAAATTTAACTGAATGAGGAGCACACACACAGCTTTTGTGTAACAGCAGAATTATTGCTCTCTCCTCACAACATTTTGAGGTCTTCCTTCTCTCATTAATACAACCAGAAATTACTCCGAAAGTCTGAAAAAAAAATCACACCTTAAACTGGGAAAATCCTGGATACGAGTTTTCATTCTTCTGTGGATTTTTCCTGCTGTTTATAATCTCGGAATTATTTCCCCCAGTTTAGCACTCCAGCCACCTGGATTTATCCTTAACACCTCTCCTGAAGAGCTTTAAGTCATATTCCCAAAAAGAGAAGCCTGGATGTGTCTGTGAGCAGACCAATTGCTTCTCAAAATATGTAGAGTTTTGTATTTGTGATTGAAGAATCTGAAATTTAAAACTCAAAAAACTGGGGAAAGAAAGCTAATCAGTATCTTAAATGTCAGGGGAAAATCTTTGTTCTGTTGCCCAAAGGATGAGCCACGCTGTCTCATCTGAAATAATCTACATTTGAGAGCTGACTGTGGCCCAGTTCTGCACTTTTCCCTGGCAAAGATCCATGCAGGTGTCACAGGAAATCCCACCTGCAAAGAGAGCACAGGACATACCTGATATCCAGCCAGAGAAACCAGGCACAAGTTACCAAAGGCACTTTTGTCCACTTATCTTTTTTTAAAAAGTGGAATTTCCTTCTCTTTCATCTTTGAGTTTTTCTCATTTGACCAATTAAGAATATTTCAGCTCACTTTTTTCTTTGTTTTTTTTCCTCCTCACTGTACACTTGTTTTCCAGTATTATGAAGGAAGGGTCACACTGTGGGTAGTTCTGATTTATCCTTTTTTTTTTTTGTAACACCTTCTAGGTCTTCCCCATTTTCAGGTTGAGTGAGTGCTAAAAGAGAAGTTTGGACAAAAAGAAAGTGAAAAATTATGTATTTTTTTTTTCTTTTGGTGAACAGGTAAAGACGGAATTTGAACTTCTCTAAAGAAATCTAAAGACCATATTAAACGCAGTGTTAGGAATTACCACCAACAGTCAGTTCTGTAATCTGTCCCCATAAAGACATTTAAGCTGATGAACTAAATTTTAAGTCTCTGTTTTTTGAGGATTTCAGGCCACACATCCTTTATGAAGTTCATCTGAACTTTCACTAACTGCAGTACAAGGTACCAAATGGAGAAATACTTTAATTGTAGAGTCACAGGATTATTCATGTTGGAAAAGATCTTTGAGAACACCAGTCTGACCATCAACCCAGCACCACCGTATTCATACTAAGCAATTTTCCCAAATGCTAGACCCTTATGTTTTTTGAGCACTTCCATGGATGGTGACTCCACCACTTCCCTGGCCAACATTGTTTCTGCTGAAGCTCCCTCTGGAGAGGAAAGGGGTTTTGCAAGGAAATGGAGAAAAAAGAAAAAAAGTGGGGTTTTAATTGTTGTTTTTAACAAAAACCAAATATTCCAGAGCCATCCCTACACTCCAGGCCCTCCTGCATCACCTATGTCAGCAGAGCTGCTGGTCTCTTTTGCCTAAATGATTAAGGATGGCTCATGTGCTCCTTACTGTGAGTCGCCTGCAAACAGCCTTTCCTCCAACCCAGCCCTGAGCAATTTGTCTCAGATGTCTATTCAAACACAGAAAAATCAGCTTCTCAGATCTCAGCTCATGCCTTAAACTGTCTAGGAATTGGTGTCTCCTGCTCTGGCTCACACCAGTGTTGTTTTCCTTCTCAGTTATTGGATACATGTGGCGTTTTTAAAGCATCCCATGTTCTTTCTGGGACACTGCTCCAACACCAGTGGTTTTCCTGGCAGCCCCTAAGCCCTGTGCCTTCCTCCCCTGACCCACTTGGCCCCGCTGGCTTTTGGTGCCATGGTGTCAACTGGTGCATGGATGTGGAGGGAAGCAGGTGGTGCCAGTGCTGACACAGGGGAGCACCTTCCTGGAGGGCTCCTGATGCTTCAAATCCCAGCACTGCCTGAAACCCACCCCCTCCAGCAAGGGTCTGATTCCACTTGTGAGCAGGAACCATGCCATTCTAACAGATGGGCTCCGGTGCAAACAGCCAAGAAAACATGTATATTCATAAAAAAACCCCGAAAAAATTTAAAAAAAAAAAAAAAAAGGGTACTGAGGGCATGAATGCCAGCCAAAAACATCAACATCTCTCCATGTCTTCTCTTGAGCGTACAAATCCATGGTTAAGGGGATGTGTGGGCGCTGAGCTGAATTCATTAAAAAAAATTAAAACAAAATGCCTGGCCACGTAGAAAGAGATTTCAGAGCATTAGGAAATGGGCACAGTGCCCTGAGAGAGAGGAAAACGGAAAGAGAAAAGCAATATTCAGGAATAAGCTGAGCCAGAAAAACCCATGGGGTCTGTCTGGTAGTTCCCAGAGCCTGTGACTTGTCTGGGTGCTCAGTTCATGAATTTGGTTTGAGGACAGGCAGGATGGGGAAGCACAGCCCTGTCTCTTGGGCTTTATTTTTTTTTCCCATTCAATCTATCTTTCTTTTAGTAGGCCAAAATTAAAACAAGGAAGCAAACAAAACACTCAAACCAAAGATTTTAGGCTGATCTAATGTTTAGGGCTCACACAATTCTGTCCTTCAGGTCCTGGTGGATTTTGGTCAGGGAACTGTGAGGTCACGAGTGAGAAGATCAAGGAGAACATATGAGATTGAATGGAGAACATTTAAAAAGGGATTGTGGACCTGGGTGAGGAACCCACCTTACCTGGAAGATCAGCTGGGAAGCTTGTCCTGACGCCAAATAAGCACAACAGGCCAGCATAAGCCAGGTGTATGAGAAAGCCAGGAAGGTGCTGAGCCTACCATCGTGGAAAATATTTTACTTAAGGTGCACATGTTGAAAACCAGGTTCATTGAGGCTGCTGAGATGGAGAGAGGTTCTGGTCAAGGAGAAACAGGAATTTCTCTTGCACATCCCATCCTTGCTGGCAGCAGAAGCAGCAAACCAACCCATTCCTCTCCTTTCCTTACCAGCAACACACAGAATCTCAAAGTTTGGAAAAGACCTCTAACACCACAAAGAGGAGAATTTAAACTCAGTTTTACTCAGCCCTTTTTTCCCACAGCAGGGTAAAACCCCTCAGAAGGGTGGTGCACCCCTCATAACCAGCAGAGAGAGATTTAATGTCTGTTTTGGAGCTTGGAACTGCACCCAGATTTTCTACTTCCTTGACGATTTTGCTGTTCCTGAAACAATAGGATAGTGTGGGATAGGCCTGTGCTTTTGAAACTGTACCAGCTCACACAAAACAGTTGAAGAAAGGCCTGCAAGCCAGCTCTCTCACTGGACTGTGCTAATGTAAGAGCTATGGCTTTATATTCCTTAAGTTAATTCATATTTCATTGCCTTATGAAAAGCTGAATTAATTCAGCTCTACCATGAAATGTGAGGAAAGTCTTCATTTAAAGGCACCGTGGGCCTATTCAGAAAGTAGTAGGACCTGAACCTTTTCCCATATCACTGTGTGTTTTTCGAAGGAAACAAGGAGTCAACAAGGAAGTTAGAGGAACATGAGGTAATGTTCTGGGCTCAGGAGAGTACTAAAGACAGAAATATTTGCTAAGATCTCAGATTCCTATAAACTGAAATAAAAGAGCATTAGAACCAATGTTCTCCTAAAAATGCTCCTGAAACGCACCTAGATCTCTAAAAATCTCAGTCTGAACAACTTGCATGGTCCAGGGAAGAGTTGGAACAAGATGTTCTTTAAGATCCTTACAACCCAAACTATTCCCTGATTCTCTGATGCTATTCTAACCCTAAAGCAATCCAGGAATTTTGGCACATGCCCTGCTGTTAGGTAAATCATACTTCCAAAACCTGGTGGCAGAGAGTAAGGACCTGTGCAGCCACAGCTGTTCAGCCAGGAGGTTCTTTGATGCAGGGAACAGTAGCAGGTGAGAGAGATGGTGGAAAAAAGGTAGAAAAGGGGCTAGAAAATGTAGGGGAAAAATGTAGAAAAGTGAGAAGTAAAGGCTTCACGGAGACCTTACAGAAACCATCCATGACCTAGAGGGAGCTTTGGAGAGAGATGGAGAGGGACTTGCCACAAGGGTATGGAGTGACAGGACGAGGGGAAATGGTCTTAACCTGAACAAGTCTCCATTTAGATTAAATCTTAAGAAGAAGTTGTTCCCTGTGAGGGTGGGGAGGCCCTGGCACAGGTTGCCCAGAGAAGCTGTGGCTGCCTCTGGATCCCTGGAAGTGTCCAAGGCCAGGTTGGACAGGGCTTGGAGCAACCTGGGATAGTGGAAGGTGTCCCTGCCCATGGCAGAGGGTTGAAAGTAGATGATTTTTAATGTTCCTTCCAACACAAAATATTCTGTGATTCTGTGAGTCTTGGTAATGGGGCTTTCTCAGTGCTCTGCATAGATTCTGAGCTTCTAAAGGTCCTCTCTGTTCAGCAAAAATCTGTTGACTTCTCCAAGTGTTTGATCTTTAACCTGTGTGCAAATACATCAGTGCAAATCTTTGTTCTTTTATTTCAATGATCTCAATATCCAGTATTGTTCATGGTGCCAGAAGTTAATGCTCCCTCCCTGCTGTGCAGCAGTTATTATTATTATTGTCATCATTATTCCCACTGTTACCTCGCTTCTCCTAACAAATAACAATAATAACAAAAATAATGATAATAAGAAAAAAAAAAAAA
>VYZP01076964.1:29995-53926 GCA_013400635.1 Hypocryptadius cinnamomeus
CAAAATTCAGATTCTGCCCTTTCTAATTACAAATCACCACCTGTGGTAAAATTATTGAAAAACAGATGAGCATTTCATTGCAGCAATAGCCTTAAAACAAGCAGCAGTTCCAACTGCCAGTGTGATGTATAGACACGGCGCAGGGCAGATGAGGGATTAATTAGGTCTGTCCCTACACATTGCCAGGGGAGCACTTCTGTAGAGGTGATTGAAAACTAGAAAGAGTGGCATTAGTCTTCATTGTTGGTTAAAGGCAACAAAAATAAAGATGCAATTGAGTTGACAAAGCTTCCAGGTATGTGGCTGAGTCATTTGGAGGTGTCAAAATGATCAAACCATAATTAATTAGCTAAAGTGCTATATTTAATTCCTCAAATTTAATGAAGATTTCTGCAGCCAAAAACAACCAGCAGCACCATTTGTTTGTGAAGGGAAGGAGGGGAGTGCACAAAGTGGATGATGCCAAAATTTAATGGTGCCTTTATAATCAAGCCCGTGTTTTTAATCTTATTGTCATTTTCTGTATAGACATAGAAACACAGTGCTGTTGTATGCATTCATATTAGAACTGCAATTAGGAGACCAGAAGTGAGAGGGAAACCAAATATTTATTATTTCCAAGCAATAAAACAGAAAACAGACAAAAAAAAAAAAAAAAGAAATCAGTTGTTTTGTTTTTTTTTTTTAATATTGGCCTCCAGGGTTGACACTGTAAAGACACGTAAGACCTCAGTGGCAGGTAGTCTAAGTCTGTACCTCAAGAATTTAATGCAGCTTGTTCCAAAGGAAAGAAACTTGAGATTTATGAGTAAAGAGAACTGCAAGAGCAAAATGTGAGTTTTGGTCCAGTTCTGCCACAGCTGTGGACAGCCAAAACCTTGGATTTAGGCTGAGAGAAGGTCTGCCTGAAACACTGAGGCAACTCTCTCTGAGAGTTTCTCCTGTTCTGGACTGGGAAAGGTTTCTTCTCTTTAGCTTTGTCACTTACCAGAACCTCCAATGCAACCTGGTACTATCAGGTACTTAGACCTGCAGAGACACCCCAAAATGTTCTAGGTCATACTTCCCATGCCACCACATGAAAGTAGACACCAAGAGCTCTGGAACAGACATTCTCCCATCCCATGCTCGTTCAAAAACACACACACACACACACACACACAGGCTGACACATCTATGTGCTGCTCAAACTGAAAGTCCCTTTTCCAGGGTACTCATTGCAGGATTTATGTAGGAATGGCTGTTCTCTGGTGACAAGAGGGCCAGAACACCTAGTCTACAGACACAGGTTGAGAGTTTTCAGTCTGAAGTATCAATGCTCCAGAGAGACCTTAGAGACTCTTCCAGCACCTAAAGGGGTTCCAAGAGAGCTGGAGAGGGGCTTGGGAAAAGGGCCTGGAATGACAGGACTCCTCTGTGGCTGGGATAAACTGTGTGGCACAATCTGCACAATACTGTGGTGTTCAACAGCACAATCCTGCTGCTGGCATCCCCAGCCTGGTCGAGACCAGAAGGGTGGGAAGATTCCTTCTCCCACAAAGGAATTGCAGGATTAGCTGACAGTCAAGGCCTTAGCAGGAAGGCCGGTTAATGTATTGTTTCATCTACAACATAAAATGTAAGCAATGTTTCCCTCTTACCCAGCAGCTGTTACCTCTACCATAAGCTGTTAAAAATCCCTCATTATTCCATGCAGCCAGGCCAGGCCCATTTCCTGTGCAGTTGTCATCTTCTTAATATATTATGACATTACAGACTTTATTAGTATATTTGCAGTGCCTTTTTATTTTTTATTAGCTAATGGGCTGTTTGCTTACACCATATTTGCTTAGTCTTTCAGAGCTCAGCCAATAAAATGGCCAAACGTGATCCCATCTGGAAGCCATTAAAGATCAATAGAGATGGAATCTGAAGAAGAAAGAATGGTGGAGGAAAAAAAAAGAAAAAAGAAAAAAGAAAAGTCTACTATCAAAACAATTGTGAATAAAAACCTGTCAGCTTCTGCTCTCAAATCCGGATGTGCTAAAGCTCATCACAATTCCAACGTGACAAAAAGCACCATGGTCCTGTTAACATCAGGAACAACCAATCTCGTTTAAAGGAATCATAAATATGATTAAAGCTCACAGTTTCCTTGATTCTTTGGGAAAATGGAAGCCTTCCTAGCACACGTTGCATTCTTCTGAAGTGCTGGGCTCTTTGTGGGGAAACAGCTCAGAGGACAAACTGCTTCTGTGACAGAAATATGAGTTATGGTGACACGTCTCTCTGCCACTTTCATGGTGATATCAAAACACCTGCAGGTGTTAGCATGACAAGATTGTGCCCAAAATGAGGAAATTTAATTGTGAAATGTACATTATGGCAGCCAGATATGTAAAGTGGTGTCTGACTCCAAAGAATATTAACTCTGTATGTTCAGTACTTAAATATCTTGGCAAATGCACAGGTTTAGGAAGGTTTTGAAGAGCTCCTGCAGTAGATGAGGTGCTTGGCTCCAATGAAGCAGTCACCCTATAGAAAGGAAGAGAGGATTTGAGGTTTTGCAGCAGCAAAGGGGATTGTGAACACCATTCTTCCATGGGCTCATCACTGACCCACAGCAAAAATCAGCCCTGAGCGTGGCACCCAGTGAGGGAGACATGCTCAGGGCTGGCATTTGCCTGTGGCGTGGGCACTGAGTGTTTCAGCCATTCAAGAGGGATGTGTTTGCTCTGGCCATGTCTCAATCTCTGGTGCCTGGGGACTTGGAACAGTGAAATTGGAGGCCCCCACCCTCACCTGGGCTGTGTGTGCTCCCCTCTGCCTCCAGACACCTGCAGCAGATCCGTGTCTGCTTTAATCACTTCGCAGCCACAGAGAGGAGCAGACATTTTCAGGGCTTGACCCACCTGACCTGCTTTAGAAACGTGCCTGGGGATGAGTCAAACTGCATCCCAGAAGGACCTTTTCCCCTCCTGCCTCTCTGGAGGCATTTGCGATGATTCAGTCAGATGCAAATCCCTGCTCTGGTGACAGGTGCCACCCAGCCAGCACCTGTGTGGGCAATGGCTGTAGCTATACCAGAAACTAAACACTGCTAGATCCTGAGCTAATGGTCACCACCTACCTCTGATCACATGATTTATTTCTCTTAACCTCTAAACAAGAGTGGCTGCTTCCAGAATATCTGCTAAGGTGTTCTTCAGCCAGAGAGCAGATGCCTAAATCTGTCCCTACCTTGGAGAGTCTGTGTGGGAGAAGCAAAATTTGCCCAGAGTTTAGAACTCGCCCTGGTGCAGAAATATTTGTTCCAGGGAGTCTTCTCTCACAAGGACTGCAGAGAGGTTGGAGTGACTCATTTCAGCCTTGAGAAGAAGAAGGTCTGGGAGAACTTTGTCCCTGTGTACAGCTGCACAATATGGCAGAATAAATTATAAAAATCATGGAATTGCAGAATTGTTTGGGCTGGAAGGGATCACAAAGAAGAATCCTTAAATTTTATACCTAAAATTCGGTATTTAAAGGAAAAAAAATTCTGTTGTCTATTGCCTGTTTAAAAAAAAATAAATTAAAAAAAAAAGGAAAGAGAGGTCTAAATAACCACTCTGGACAACCCTTCAAGTTTTTAGCTAGCTAAAGAAAACCCTTTTTTGCACTGGATGCAGAAGCGTTCTTAGGGTTAAGACACTTTGAAGTGAATTGGAGACAGAGAGTGTAGTGTGCATTTGAAATCATTGTATTCATAAAATTCAAAGGTTAGGGTTGATGATCTTCTTTGTCTTCTCCCACCTTAATAGTTCTATGATTCTATTCTATGATCCGCACAGGAAGACACAGGATTCAAAGGGTCATGACAAGGCAGGATTGCATTTAAAAATGGGAAAAAACCCAGGAGATTAATGTGTTGGTGCTTAGGTACCAAAGCAACAGCCACTTTAGGCAGGAAAAGCAGATAACCACTAGATTTCACAGGAAATTCTTTGGCAGCTGCGGCCACCAAACTGTCCAGATAAAAGCATCTGGGAACATTTGGGATTTGGCAGTGCCAGGAGAAGCAACATGAAGTTTAAAAATACTGCCCCTCAATGGGAGAAAATGTATTTCTATTAAGGGACCAGAATTGCTCTATGCCTGTTGGAATTTTTGCTTGTGCACAGGAATTTAGCTCCAGGTTCATGTCTGTCACTAAAATTGACAACTGCCTATGGCTCTCTACAATTGAAACGTAGATCTTAAATTTCACATCATTATCCAAATAAAATATATCTGCCAAGGGGGACTGGTATTACACTGTTAGAGAACTGTGATACCAGTTGTCTGATTAACATATTGAGAGGAATATAAGAATTTCTCACCTATTTTCCAGAGGGAGACTAACTGGGGAGCTTGTGGTAAAGAGACTAATTGAACATCCTCCCTCTGCTCACTACGGAGATGCCCAGAAATATGTGTGCTCTGTGTAAGCAGGTTTTCCCTCTGCATATTACATTTGCTTTTTAGGACAGTAAGGAACAAAATTATTAATTTTTTTTCTAACCTCTTTTAGTAAAAGAAGAGTTAGCCAAATTTTCATGTTGAAAAGTTTGTGACTTTCCACAGAAAGGTTTCTCATGGCTGCATAAAAGAGCAAAGAGATTAAACAGAGAAGTTGCTTTCAGAATGAAGAAGTTCTTTTTCAGGAGATATCAATGAAGCAGAGATCAGAGAAAACCTGTCCAAGCTTCATTCAGACAATGATTTATTAATAGCTGAGACAGATGTGAATTTACACATTACAGGCAGAGTCCAGTTCAGACCTGGTTCCACATTTTGTGTGTGACTGAGGTCAGGATTTTGGATCAGTTCATCAAAGCAGCTGACCAGGGAGGATGCCTCAGAACCAAATCTACCTCTGAAGCCCTTCCAGGGCTTGTGTCTGATACGTTTGTGACATATCAGAGAGAGCTGCTTTCATCTCTTCTGTTTTGCCAGGACTTAAGAAATAGAAAACTGTGTCTGAGGACTCAGACTCAGAGGAGAGTGTTGCTGTGAGTCAGCTGAGCCACAGTAGGAGATTCTGTGCACATTCTTAGCCCATGACATATTTGAACTAATGAGAATCATGTTACCTTCTAGAGAAATAAGTTAAAGCTGGCACAAATTATCTGCAGAATTGCTACAGATGAAAAATATGCCCACAGACCACTGACACCCATAAGCTGATGTATCATACCTTGTATCCCACCCTGGAGCAAAATGGATCCATTCCAGGTTTATTCCACCCTGGACAGTAAATAAGAGTTTGACCTATACCAGGCCTGTGCAGGTATAGCTCTTCTACTTTCAGCCTTCTGAAAAGTACAGGCTGCCACAAAAAGACTGCAGCCAGTAGGTCAAAAGAAGGGATTATTTCCCACTCTTTATCACTCTTTGGCTCTCATGAATAGTCTGAATATTCTGTGTCCAGTCATCTGAATAGTCTGCCCAATTCTGTGCTTCTTTGTGGAAGAGAGAGATTGAAAACTGGAGAAAGTCCAAGAACTACTGCTAACACAGTTACAGAGCTGGAACATGCAGAGATGTATGAAAGATTTGGAGGGAAATGTGTTTATCTTGAGAACAGAAAGCTAAATGGGATTCTGGTTGTTGCTTTCAACTACCCAAGGTGGAATTTTTTAGAAATTACTCTTTTTTTTTTTTCCCTTGAAGGTGTTAGGATTCTCCTCCTTGCTGTTTTTGGAGATAGGAGTGACATTTGCTTTCTAATGGTCCTCAGGAACCTTCCAGAGCTGCTGCTGCCTTTCAAAGAAAACTCAAAGTGTCCTTGCAACGACCTTGTCCAGATACCTCAGCACTCACAGGTGCATCCCAGCAGCTCCTTTGGACATGTGTATGTTCAGTCTGTTTAAATGTTGCCAAACCTGATCCTCCTCCACTGAAGGTGAATCTTCCTTGCTTTGGAATTTCCCCTGCTCTTGGGGCCCTGAGATTCATGAAAGGCAGTCTGATTAGTAAATACAGATGGAGAAGGCATAGAGTACTTCATATTTTTTAGTGTCCTTTGTAACCAGGTCCCCAACACTATTCAGAAGCAAACTAAAATTCCCTCTGGGCTTCCTTTTGCTCCATATGTACTTGCAGAAGTTTTTCATGTAGCATTTCACCTGTGAAATTCAGCTCCAGGTGGATTTTTGCTTTACTACCCTTGTCCCTGCACTTGGACATTGTCACTTGTCCTAGATTACCCCACCCTGCTTCCAGCTCCTGCATGCTTCCTTCTGAGGTTTTCTGAGCCTTCATTTTGAGGTTTTTTGGGAGCTCCTTGTTCAATCATTTAGGCCTTCTGCCACCTTGGAGGTGGAAGATTTTCAGCTGGAAGGGACCTGTAATGATCATCTAGTTCACCTGGGGATCAGGGATGATCAAAAGTTCAAGCATGTTGTTAAGGGCATTGTCCAAATGCCACTTAAACCCTGACAGACTGGAATATCAGCAACTTCTGGAAGCCTTTTCTGTGTTTGATCACCCTCTTGGTAAAGAAATGCTTCCAAATGCCCAGTCTAGAACTACTCTGATGCAACTTTCAACCATTCCCAGGTGTCCTATCTCTGGATAGCTGGGAGAAGAGCTCACACAAAAGAAAAAGTAGCTGGATGAGAATGTTTAAAATTGTGCTGAGTCAGGCAGACTCAGTAATCCTTGGGCAAGAAACACAGGAATAAAGTGGACAATCAATGAACAAGTCTTGCTTCTGTGTACTGCATTGCTCAGACTGATCTCAGTCCACCATAGCTCATTTACAGTCTGTCAGAGGGATGCTCTAAATTGGATGTGGCTCAGAGAAAAGTCTAACAGTGGGATAATTAAGAGCCTCATTTTGTCCAACAGTCTGCAAAGAAGATTGCAGGAAGGTTTTAATTTAAAATCTGTGTCTTTTAAATAAAATATAAGGTTTTAAGTAAACCTTTATTGTAACAGAAATATACTAGAGAAGTCTGGTGGGAAGATGCTGAAGTTAGACAAGGGAAAAATAAGAAGAGGGCTCCAATGCGTATCATGGCCAAGACACGACAGAAACATCAAAAGGGTGCCATGAATGCCTCAATTTTTGGTATTTTCATATAAAGACTGGCTCACCAAGGGATATGATTTAGCCAGAAATGGATAATTAGCTCAAAACAGATGTTAATAGGTAAAACTTTATCACCTGTTTTACACAGAAAATTAGATTCAGCAATCAAATGTGGGTGCTTTTTTTTCTCTGGCTGTAAAAATATGTGATTGCTTCCAGAGTTAGAACATTGCTCATATAAGGGGATTTCATGTAGTTTGCAGAGGAAAAACATTGGAAAATGAGTAGACACATGAAAACCTGCCATTAGAGAAGCTCCAATAATGAGCTACTCATGTCCTGCAGGAGACTGCAGCTTCCCTGGGAAAAGGAATATCTCAATATATATAAAACAGAACCTATCACCATGTTTTCTGGGACCTTGCAGATGAATACTCTTCCTGATTTCTAGAGGTGCCATAAACCCTAGAAAGGCCCCTGTGTTCTTCTGACTTGTTTGCCTTGCACAGAGAGGCACATCATCCACAGTCACAGGAGCATGGGAACATTGTGCAGTTTTGTGAGGGGAAAAAAAAAAAAAAGAGTTTAATAGTGTGATCAGTTCTGCACAGTAATGTTAGAAAATGCTGCTTTGTGGTTTCTGTTGGTCATTTGGGTCTCATTTTTAAAGTCCTTACTAGAATAAGAAAAGAAGAGCTGGGAAATGAAAAAAGGAAAAGAGAGAAAATGTTCTGTTATGCTGAGCTCCTTTTCATGAAAATTTAGTGTCAAAAAGAGTAATTTCTGGTCAGGGGCACAGCAAATCCTGAGTCACTATGAGATCTTGATTCACTGCCATTTATCTTTTGCACCAGAAGGACACAACTGTGGTTGGACACTCACAGTGTCAAAATGCATATCAAATTATTCTGAGGTTTTTAATATCTTCAACAGCTCCTTCATCTTTCAATGCTTCATTCTGTAGGGAAGAATCAGGAATTTCTCCCATCTGTTGTGAAAGTGAAATTATTTCAACTTGTAAATTATTTCAGACTTGATGGAAGAACAGACACTGTGATTTGATGTTAATGTGCCAGTATTTGACATTTCCTCCTTGTCCCAGTATACTTTATAGGGTATTACCGTTATTATTATTATTATTGTTATTATTATTATTATTTTAACTATGGAATGGAATTTTTAATATGTTTGCAAATAGCAATAAAATTATATAGGTTAATTATTAAAAAATTCATAGTGTTTGGCAGGCAACAAACATTTTTAGCAGTTGGGGTTGGAACTAGATGGTCTTAAAGGTCCCTTCCAACCCAAACCATTCTGTGATTCTATGATACAAGCGTCCATGTCTTATAAAGAAAGAAGAGACATCCTCAAAAATGTGAATTTTTGCCACAAAATGCCCAGGGCAATGGCAGGCCAAAACCAAAATGTAAAGTTTGAGCCAAATCTTATTTATTTTAAGGTATCTCTAATGAAGGTCTGAATCTTCCACATTATGACTGAAACACCAGAGATTCTCATTGTGCATAAAGGATTAGTACAGACTGCAACTCTACCTCATGGGAAAATAAAAAAACTAAAATTTATTTTTTTTTTTCAATATCTTGCAACTTTGTGTGATAGAATCTTTTTGAGCATGTGCAGGAACGCAGTAGAACGCTAATAATAAATTAAATAATGTTTCTAAAATATGTATCTCCTGACAAATGAAAGAACATTACAATATTCTGATCTGGGGCTAAAATGGAAACTCAAAACTACCAGAATCAGTCAGAATTTGTCAGTACAGAAAAAAAGAAGCCCCTAGATGCTGCCATTATGGCTCATTTCAGGAAAATAGTCAGCACCTCACTGTCCTTTCTGAGGACCCATTATTACTTGCAGATTTGATGTCATTAGGGCATGTACAGGTGGAAATTATCCATGCTTTAAAGTCCCACCATTTTTAGCCTCAGTGATTATTTCTCTGAGAGATTTTCAACCTGGTCTTGGAAAGATCAGTCAGAGTGGACAAAAACTCCTCAGGAATTACACGAGCAGTTGCACTGCTCATCCTACAAATGATTCACAGGAAGTCTATTTTGCAAATATTTAATGTTTTTTCTTTATTCTTTGGGGGTTTTTTTCTGTTGTTTTGTTGTTTTTGTTGTTGTTGTTGTTGTTGTTGTTGTTTTTTGGTTTTTTGAGAAATAAGGAGCAGTGTGTGAATGACACTTTGCTCTGTTTCCCTTCTGCAAGCCAGTATTGTGGAAGTTGGCTCCCATTTAAATGCCAGGGGAAAAGCATCCTACAACTCAGGACACTGCACTATATTGCCTCTTACTTTAAAAAAGAAAATTAATTGGTTGATAGGAGCCAAACTGCTTATCCCAGCTAGAGGACACTTTCTCTTAGAAGTTTTTCCTTTAAGCCAGGTCCTCAGCTGGTATAAATCTGAGAAGTCTGTTCAAATTAATATAGTTACACAGATTTACATGATCCAACTGCTTGATTTCAGCTAAACTGCTCCTGTCAGAAGGCAATTTTTGGTCTAAGGTTATAAATCCTTGACCCACACTGAGGCAAGTAGAGAAGAATCAAAACTGATCATTCTTCTTCTTCTTTTTTTTCACTTCATGTGCAAGGAAGGAAAAGAAAAAAGAACAAAATGAGATCTGCAATTAAATGTATATAGTCCATGAGGAGGTTTACAAAAAGAAATGAGTGAGATGGATAGAAAGAGGAACAGAGCACATATTGAAACCGTGTGCCCTATTTGCTGAATGTAGTCTTTGTGAAGCTTGATGGATCAGAAAAGAACTGGAAGCTGCAGTGCTCTGTTTATCCAAAAATAAAATATTGCATAGGTCAAGCAAGCACAATGCAATTCCTCCTCCCTTTCTCTGGATCTCAGCCTTGACCTGAAAAACCAACTCTCTAATGTGATGAAAGTCTTTCAGGTTTCCACTGCAGGAAGGGACTGACAGCTTTCCTGAGCTATGCCAGGAATAAGATAGATGTACAAAAATTAATCAAGATCCAATTTAGCAAGAGCTTCAGCACACGTGTAACTCCCTTTACCCTCCAAACTAGGCACTCACTTATACAAATTACTAAATTAGTGTGAATTGGAAAAAAAAAAAAAAACCCAAACTGAGAGAAATCTTGTGGGAGAAGATTCCCAGTTACATTATGCAGAAATATACCCAAAATTAATTTGAATCAGTTTTATCCTCTCCTGTACTTTTTAAACATCTATAAAAATTGGTAAAAATACTCCTCCAGCAGTGGGGGGAAAAATTAAAATGAAGTTTAAAGCCTCTGACAATCATCAGGGTCCTCAGTTTTATCAAAAATGATGTATGTATATATGTATATTTAGTGAAAGGTCAGCCAATGCTGGAGCCAAACTGGGCCATTTTTAACTCATAACAAATTTCAAAGTATTTTATAACTTTCTGATGGCAAGAAAAAAGTCACAATTCTCAGGAAACCTTGCTGAGACCATCTCACTCACTTCTCTTAGATATGTTTACAGTTATCTTGCCAGAACACATGGTTACTCATTCATTCTTGTCTGATCAAACTCAGTTTCAATCTGACCTTCAGAATGACAGGCTGATACATCCCTTTCACTGGGGACTGTGAAATCCCTGATCTCTCAGAAAACTGGCAAGCAGAGAGGATGCTACCAACAGGTGAATCTCAAAAGTTTCAGAACTTCAGGTAAATCTCAATAAAAACCTGATTAATCTAAAAATTAGGTACAAACACAGCAATGAGTTCAAATTAGGTACAAACACAGCAATGAGTAGTGCCAACATATCTATCACTGTATGGACTAACTGTGGGAAGAGAGACACGGCTGAACCCCATCCCAAACATCCAAGTGGTTCCCTTGGATTTGAAAATTGGTCCATTGTGTTTCCAGTGAGCTGGAATCACCATCCCTGTAGGGATTTAAAGGATGTGTACTTGTGGGACTTGGGGACATGGTTTAGTGGTGGCCTTGGAGAGCTGGCTAAACACTTGGACTAAATGTGAAACATCTTTTCCAACTTAAACAATTCTATGAGTCCATAATTCCATAAAAGGACCTGAGGTCCTTCCTAGTTTTTTGCACTTGTGTATCTATTGTTCTAATTTTGACAAGAAATTAGTGTAAAATACAAAAAGTACATAAAAATAACAAAGACTTATTTGTTGCATTTGTCTTCAAATATATTTTATTTAGGAATATAGGGTAAAAAAAAGGTATTGTTGAAGTACTTTCTATAACTCCTTTGTTTTTCTTTAAAAAGACCATACATTTGTTTCAGTTCTTTTTCCACCAAGCAAATCTTGGATATCCTCACACAGACTGAAAAAAAATCCAAAACCCTACAACTAAAATTTTAACTTTGGAAAAAAGGCTAAGAATGTCTTAATATTTTTAATTTATTACATTAAAATGCATTTGTATTTGCACCTTCTTAATCTGCTGGTGTTTTGCCACAGAACATTGCAGTGTAGAATCAGAGGGTCACAGAATGGTTTAGGTTGGAAGGGACCTTCTGCCATGTGCAGGGATATCTTACATTAGAGCAGTGCCTGAATTCCCCACATTGTGTTCTGGGGAAGGATTTAGGAGAGTCAGCCCCCATCCATAGTGGCACTCCACCTCCTCTCCATTCCTCACCTGGCATTTACTCTCTAACAGGATGTGGTGACAGCAGCACTGGTGAGTAAAGACCTGCAGAAGCTGTGAGCCCTTTAGGAAACTGAGGAGCAGCAGTTGCAAAATCCAGTGCTAGTTTTTTTTAATGGGAAAATGTTCACATTATTTTGATTTTTCCTGTGACTCTACTAAAGTCAAGGTAATCTGTTTACAATGGAGGAAAAAATAAGCAACAAAAATAGAGAAATAGTGTTAAAAGTAAATCCTTGCCAGGCAAAACTCCTTGTGCAGTCACTGAACTCATACCTGTGTCCATCTTGTTAAATGCTGGTCCCTAAATCCAGAGGCAATCACTGAGACACAAAGCTCCTCCACTGGAAAGCAAACAGGGACAGAAAATTAATGCAGGGTGATGGCATCAGAGGGGCCATGTGTTTCCCAAGCCTGCTACTGCTTTTTCTATAAAAAGCTGGAAAACTTGGTCAGTGATTGGAATGAGTGAAAGACTTTGAAGGTGTTGGTGTTGGGCATGGGGAAATCTGGGCTCAGGATGCACAGACATTCCCAAAGCCTGTGTTGAGCAGTGAAGTCCCAAACACACACCAGGGATCAAGCATCTTCCTGAGGTATGGCTGGACCTTATGATCTTTAGAGGTATTTTCCAATATTAGTGATTCTGAAGGACACATTTCTGTAATAATTACAAAAACAAAAACAAAGAAAAAATTAGAGAAGCCTTAAAACTAAAGAACATTTACTCCTCAGTTTATTTTCTCTCCAGAACATCCCAGCTACAAATTTTCTATTTCTTTGGTCAGGATCTGCCTCATGCCCCTCATGTTGTTGGCTTTTAAAAACCATTAGCAAATCCAATGGCCAAACCACATATTTAAATGCTCAAATTAATTACCCTAAAATATCAGATGAACATCTCTATGGGTGCCTGATCTTCAGCAGATAAGATTTTTCCTCCTTGAGCTCCTGCATATGAAACTTGCACCCTACATTCATGGAGAGCAGCCTAGAGACAGCTCTGCAGTGAGGAAAATGCGCCATCCTTTGTTCCACAAACACTTATAATGGGAATAATGCACCTTTTGTTGTATTTTTTTTTTCCATTTTTGCAATGTACATAAACAGAAATTCTAAAGTGAAAAGGTAAAGCAAACAAAACTCTCTACAAGAATAAAAAGGATGTTTAAGGGGAAAAAAAGGGTTAAAACTTCATAAGCACGAAATGATGAATTCTAAGATCTCTCTAACATATCCAGTCACCCCAGAAATCAAAACGCAGGGATGTGTATCCATGCACAAAGGCTGGAAACTCTTTGGATCCGCTCCTGCTCCTGATCACAGGAGTTTCTCTCCTCTGACCGCACAGGATGGGGCCCTTTCATTATCTTTCAACCAGCCGATAATTAGCAAGTTTCGTAACAATCCTGTCAGATGAGCAGCCTGGGGAAGGGAAAGGAATCTATTATGCGGCCAGAGCCTTCTGTCTGCCCGATCTCTGAAGCAGATTGCAGCGGGGCGGCCGCGGCGCTCCAGCGCCCCAGGTGAAGGCGGCGCGGGGCTCCTGGGGGTTATCGAACCTGCCAGGGCTTGGGGCAGAGCAAAGCCTTCCGCCGGGAAAGGTCCTCCCAAGTGCTGCCACCGCATCCCCAGGATTATCCCCCTCCCTGCGCCAACACATCATCTGGCTTTAAACTTCAGCCCCTCTGGCGAAGAGCAGGCTCCGAGCGCCGCTCGCCCCCTCCCCGCTCCTCCCCATCCCTCCTTATCCTTTAGTCCCGGCTTTTCCCCGCTCCCGAGCAGCCACGGGCAGCGGCCGGCACCGCTGCCAAGCACCGGGCTGGATTAGCTGGGAGCCAATAGCTGGGGGTCAGGATTAAGAGGCCAGCATGCACTTTAATACAAGCTGGCTATAATTAATGGCATTATTAATAGCTTGACTGAAAAATTCATTAAAAAATCCATTAAAAATAAATACCCTTTTACAAAAGGCATCGCCTTGGGTAAGAAAAACAGAAAAAAAGATAAAGGAAAATTGATTGGTGGTTTTCAGTTTGCAGAAAGACAGACCATAGTTCAAGCTGATTAAAATTGAACATTTTAGATTAAGCACCCTTGCCAAAATATTCTCTGTAGTTACCCAATATGAAAATATTATGAGATGTCACATTTTACATTTTTTATATGTGAAGGTTTCAGCATGAGGCACATCTACCACGTGCAGACGCACTCAGATGTGCCCATGCACATGTCCCCATGCTCATACTTAGAGGTAACTTCTTTCCTGAGATATTTTTTCTCCCTCAGGAGCATCAGGACTCCTCCTGCAACAGAGGGTAACTGCAAGAGATAAACTCTGAGAGTCTACTGCAGAGTGAGTTATCAAATGCTGCAGAGGTCCCTGCCAGCACATATCTTCCCTTCTCTCTTTCCAGACCTAATTGTTGCATCTAAGGAAAAGGAAAAAAAGGAAAAAAATTCAAATCTAAGATGTATGTCCTTTTGTTGCAATTGTGTGTTTCTCTTCAGATTTCACTTCCCAGTGCTCATCATTTTAAGTATGCAGAACTGGGAGTTAAAAAACCAGCTAAAACTGATTGTTTTATATGCTAAGGCCTCTTAATGTCTCTCTACAAGTGCAAAAGGCCAATAAGAGAGAGCAAAAGGATATTTCATGCAAATTTTACTCCTTTTTACTTTTCCTGAGTGGTGTAGAGCAGACTCATGCTTGGGACTTCGAATTTTTGTGTCCAAATCTTTGTTCTCCAGAATGAATCTCACAAAGTTATGGGTGAGAGTACAAAATAACAGCAATCCTGCACTGTTTTTCTTAACTCCAGCACTAAAACTGGAAAGCTTGTCAAGGCAGACACTGATTTATAGCCCACAGTTGAAGACCATGCTTGGACACCAACATGGCCCATTTCTAAAGCACCAGTTTCTATCTTATAACCTCCAGGTTTTGTCACAGAATGGTTTGGGTTGGAAGGGACCTTAAAGTTCATCCCTGCCATGGCCAGGGACACCTTCCACTATCCCAGCTTGCTCCAAGTCCCATCCAACCTGGCCTTGAAACTTCCAGGGATAGGGCATTTACTGTGTTTAAAGAAGAAGGAAAATGTTTGAAGGATTATACTAGATTTAGCGTCTAAACAGTGATTGACAGCCACTAAAAGCAGATGCAGGAGTCAAAAGGGAGCTCTGACAGAACAATCTCCTAATCCCCAAGAATCACAGCTTTTTTTAAAGCAGCCAAATCATCAAGATAGAGCAGGATCCCCTTTCCCTCCCCCTAAACAGGAGCTGGTTAAGGATGTAAAACCCAATCATTGCTTCATCTGCCAACTTGGTTGCTGCTTCCAGCATCCAAGCTCCACAGCTGGCACAACCTCTGCCAGCCCGTAACACAAAAAGTTCACTTTCCATCACTGTTACGCCGCAGACACGGAGGGTGACTCATGTGAGAGTGTCTCGCTTGCTGTTACCATCCATTGGACATCCAGCGTGGAGTATCAGTGAACTCCCTCACATTGCATCCCAGGAAAGCAGAAATCTCTCTCCTTGGCTCTGTGTTCCCTCTTGGCTCCTCCCGTTGCCAGCTGTTACGTTTAATGGCCATCAAACTGTTTGTGCCTCTGAATTAAAGTCTCCTGGAGGCTATGTCAGATCCTGCCTTTCCTCCTGAGGAACGCAGCGATTCCCTGCTCTGATGGCCCTTGTGCTGTCTAATGAATATGGTAAAGTTGTTTTTGAGGCTGCAGCAGTGGGGTTTTCCTGCCCTTAACTACATGTAATAAGCAGTAAAAATTTCACTCCATAACTAGACTTTAACATCTATTCTAACACATAAATGCTGTAAGATCCTATAACTGGGCTGGTGTTTGTTGGTGAGTCACTCTGGTTCTTTGATCAATGCTGTTATTTTACAATGTTACAGAAGAGCATGGAGTGGGGGCTGCCAAATAATATGCCTCCCCTCAATTATATTTTTAACATTAGGTGTTGAAACATTCGGTGAAACCTCTCAGAACTGGGTGTTCAGGAACTAGGGACACTATGGACACTATGAACTCACACCTAGGATAAAACAGTCACAAATTGGACTACATCCCATGCTTTTGTATCTGCATAATTTACAGATTTGTAATCACAAGACTATTTCAAAAACTATTTATTAAAAAAAATCTACCAAAATCTAAAAGTATTTTCTATGAATTCTTCATAGGAAGAAATCTATTTGACATTTTTTTCAAGCTAAAAAATATACATCATTTTAAAAATCATCAACATTTAAGTTTTCATTTTCAATTTTCACTTCATACCTTCCAGTGAAGTAAAATAGATTCTCTGTTAGTTTTTTTTTTTTCATCTAAATATTGGAAAATTGTCTATAATTTAAATTTTCATCCTTGTTTTAAGCACAAAAATCTGTAAACACCTACTCAACATCATATTCTACCATATTTGGGTTCCTTTAACATGCTGGCCTCAGGTAATTTAGAATGTGAATTTAACCTGAGTACAAATTTTTCCTCTGCAATAAATCAGCACAAATCCTGTTCATTCCTAGTAAAAGGTGACCAAGTTGATTTTGGTTTGATATCACAATCCAAGCAAATTGTTTCTGTTTTCAGTGAGGTGCAACCACCTCTAGTGGCAGAAATCAGTCACCTGCTAAAAGGCTGTGGCAAAGCCACACAGTTTTAGAGGGAAAAAAGGAAATTATGGAAAAGGGTATTAGGAAGGAAATCTTCCCTGTGAGGGTGGAGAGGACTTGCACAGGCTGCCCAGAGAAGCTGTGGATGCTCCTGGATCCCTGGAAATGTCCAAGACCAGGCTGTATAGGACTTGGAGCAACCTGGGATAGTGGAAAGGAGTTGTAGTTGGAACAAGATGATTTTTAAGGTCCTTTCCAACACAAATCATTCTATGATTCTATAAGAACGATAATTTAAATCTAGTTCTCTATACTGATATCAGTTAAAATTTGGTAGTTTTTCTTCTATCATAAAAAGAGGTACTGGATATTTTCTAAACTGAAAGGTTGCAGAGGTGAACATTTGCCTCAAAACCATCCTTCAGAAATCATCACCATCTGGTCCATTACCAGCATAAGGAGAAGAGTGTTTCTACTGAGACTTGCTCATGCTGATCTGAGCTTCTCTGTCAGGCCAGCACCTCTGTGCTTCCAGGATCCAGTCGCATTTAGACTGGTATTTAGCTCAGGTATCTCTGCATATTGTTTCAGATCTTGGTTTCCCCCATAATTCTTTCATTCTTCTTGGTTACCTTATTTTATCAAACATTAGGAGTGAGATTCGTTTGAGTGAAGGTAGGTCATTGCAATTTAAATTTCTGTGCCAAGATCAGTCACAGCAAATCCTCTCCCCAGTCAAAATTGAAAAAAAAATACTCCAGGACTGTGTATTTTCTCATCCTGAAGTAGATATCCAAAATTTGAAGATAAATTACCTTTTGAAAGTGGCCATTCCTATCCATTAAATACAGTAAAATTTCCGATGGATTAGCTCTGATCAGATGTATGAAATGTCACATCTCAAAATGAAATTAAATTAATTGAACTTCATCTAAAAGAAATTTAAAAATCTGCATTATAAAAATTAATCTTTAGTGTGATTTATGGCAGATTGCATGGAGAAAAATATATTGCATATACTACTTTGATGAAATTTTTTATAAACTCTAAAAAAAATACTGAAAGAAATTAAATGTCATTGGAAGATTTACCTTGTGTTTGCTTTGAATTTAGGACTGTGTCATTTAATATTAGGAGGGTAACACAGGTGCCAGTAATTCTGGTAATGGTCCAGTAGAGCATCTGCAACATCCACACAGGAACAGAAGATTTGATGAGAGAGACCTGAACCTAAAAACCAGGTGCAATACCTTGCCACAAAGGTGTTGATGCATCTAAATATTCCATTTCAGTTAGAAGCTGAATTTAAAAAAACCCTAATTTACCTCTCAGAAAGGAGTGAGATTCAGATGATGAGAATGAGTGGGCAGAAGTCCAGGTGTGGGTAACAGTGGTATCCAGCCTATCCCAGGCTGTGGGTGTCTTAAAAGCGATCATCTCACAGAAGGTACTGCTAAAATTAACCTTTTTGGCAATGAGAGACTTCACCTACACAACCTGAGGTGAGGCATTTTCTTGGTTGCTGTTAGAGCCCGAGGGCACAGTGAAATAAGGAGTGTGTACCCATGAAAAGCGTTAGGTACCGGAAGAGATTAGCACTGATAATATGGAAAAGAAATAAAATGCAAGTTTTAAGAAGGCATTTGAAGAGTTTTCAGGAGGCTTCACCTGTCATGGTTAATATCTACTGCAGTACTCTGATCATGAGGGCCAGAAAACTGTTCTCAGGTCTGTGTCCATAATCAGGTCTTGAAATAGTAGCTCAAAATAAAATGGAGAAATGTAATCGCCTTTGTTTATCACAAAGAAATTATTTGATAAGGATCTGTGAGATCATACCCAGGGAAATGGGCCACATTTCATCTGCACAAGGAAGAAAAGCAAAATAAAAATTATACCTGTGGAGATTCTTACCTACAAAGACTGCACGAGGTGGGGTTTAGCAAAGTGAAGCCAATGGGTGGAGCACCTGCTGGGCTGAATTTTGGCTTGTTTCACACCTTTACATTTCTTTAGCAGCTTATTCCTGGTTAGCCCCTCTGATGCTCCAGTGGGGAAACACAAGCAGCAGAAGGAATGGAGAAAAGGGACCTGGGTGTCAGAGGAAGGTGTCAAGCTGTGGGGCTCATCTGCTCTTTCCAGCCCCAGAGCAGCCCTTGACTCTTTCACAAAATATCTTCATCCCATGAAGCTATAGACAGCACAGCTCAGAAAAAGGGATGTTCCTTGGTCTTTATGCAGAAGAAATCACTGAAAAAAATTCTCCAGCCTGTGTATAGGACAGGCTGGTGAAGGACCTGCCACATGCCTTGTCTTGTCTGACTGACATTTCGTAAAATCCATTATTCCATCTCTCGTTCTCTCTGATAAACACCTACTGCACATGAACTAAATTGAGGAGTTCTAGATTGAGTATTAGGCAAATTTTTTTCTCTGGAAGGGTGGTCAGGCATGGCCACAGGCTGCCCAGGAAAGTGGTGGAGTCACCATCCATGGAAGTGTTCAAAAATGTGTGGATGAGTTTAGGGACATGGGTTAGTGGTGGACCTGGCAGTGCTGTGTTGATGGTTGGATACAAAGACCTTAGAGGTCTTTTCCAGCTGCCATGATTCTGTGATCCTAAAAATCACCACAAAAAGAGCACCAGAATAGACTCCAGACTGGCTGCTCTTCAGGTGACTTTTCTCAAGACTGGGTATTATCCCCCAAATAAACTCTTTCCTTTTTTACAGAAGAAGCTAATCTTGTCCCTGACCAGAACATTTCATTCCAATAATTTCTTCTTGCTAGTTGATGCTTGAAAACTAAAAATCTTTTCTTTTCTTTTCTTTTCTTTTCTTTTCTTTTCTTTTCTTTTCTTTTCTTTTCTTTTCTTTTCTTTTCTTTTCCTTTCTTCTCTTTTCTTTTCCTTTCTTCTCTTTTCTCTTTTGTTTTTCCAAGTGCACATCAACTCCTTCTTCTGGAGGACTCCAAACCTGGAGATTTAATCAGTAGGGTGGGGACTCTTACAACGTTACCCACTGGCTAAATAAGCCACTTTCAGTTTGTGCACACAAATTTGATACTTTTCCAGCATCAGATAGCATCTCAAAAAGATTTCTTTTATCTTTATCCTTGTTCAAACAAGATGTCTGGGTGGTAATATTTCCGTTCTCTCTCAGCCCACAGAGTCCTAACAATAACACACTTCACATGGGTTAATCATAGTGTCATAACTGAGCCAAAATTCTGGAAATCTCACATAGCAGCAAGAGAAACACCAATTCATTGAACTTTTCCTGTGTCAATGCAATGAATACAACTGGAATTGTACTGCTTTGAGTATCTACGCAACAATGTAGAGACTACAGGCGGGTTTTTCTTTCAGGGAAGTGGTTCTCAATTATTTTAAGATAAAGAGCTTTGTTTTCTCCAGTGAGCTGCTATTCCCATTTACTAACAACATGGATAAGTTGATTAACCTGAACTTTTAAATACTGGAAGTTTAAAATTCTCTTGCCCATTATAGTTCCCCATTTCAATGCTATTTCATCCCTTCAGCTTTACTTGCTATCCCAGTGCAACCCAAGAAAGTTTCCTTCAGTTCCTAAATACTCACTGTTCAAGCCTTGACAATTACACTCAGAATATTTGCATACTGTTATTATGCTTCTGTTAACCATCTATGAGCAAAGCTTTATTTATTCTACCCTTGTGCTTGTTCCTAACAATACCACAATTCCCAGCTTTGATCTCCTTGTTCTTGGAATAATTCTTGCATGTTGTCAGCACCTTTTTATTTTGATGATGTTGACAATAAAATATTTTTCCAGGTGAATTTGCTGGGACTTACCTAGAGGTCTTCCCTTCCTGAACTGGGATATAACATGCTCCTCTATGAAAACTTTAAGATTGTAGCAAAGACTCTTATCTTACTACAGCCCAGTACTTCTCAAGATTGCCAGAGACCATCTGCACTGGGCAATTTAAGTGAGACAAGGTTGCTCAGAGCTAGGGCTAAATCCCTGACTCCCGAGCCCCTCATCACTCAGCTGGTTTTCCTACCTGTGTAGGTAGAGGCTCTGTGAATTCTGAAAATGTGAAGTTATTTTCCTTTCAATACTTAGAGGGAGCTCACAAAAACTATGAAAGAAGAACTTCTGACAAGAGCATGGCATGATAGCATGAGATGTAGTGGCTTTAAACTAAAAAAAAAAAGCAACCAACAAAATCTCCCATTTATATAAGATATTAGAAATACTTTTTTCCTTGGAAGTGTGGTTAGGTCCTGGCACAGGTTGCCCAGAGAAGCTGTGGCTGCCCCATCCCTGGAAGTGTCCAAGGCCAGGTTAGATAGAGTTTGGAGCAACCTGGGAACATGGAAGGTGTCCTGCCCATGGCAGGGGGTTGGAACTGGATGGGCTTTCAAGTCCCTTCCAACCCAAACTAGTCCATGATTCAATGATTACACAAAAAGGAATGCAAAGGAAAAGAATGGCAAGGCTGCTTAGGGAGGAAACAATTAATTTATGCTGGTGGTGGCTGGAAATGCCCTTAGTGTTAAGATTTTAAATAAAATTAAGATATGTAAATCATGTCAATGTCTTATTCTTCTACTCCACAATATTGGTCACCTTTTCACTTTACAGTCAGGTTTGGATAATTGAGGAAACCCATATGGCTACAGTACGTTCATGGCACATCTAATTAGAACAATAGACATTGAACAAAAAGCAAATTATTTTCACAAGCAACAACATTTTTATTTTTAGATGCATATTCCTCTCAGCTGTCTGTCCAAGCACTTTGTAGTCTGCTCTGTTCAGGCCTCCATCAGCAGCTGAGAGACATTAGTGTAGCTGCATGTGTGCTACTCTGTATGCAAAAGATATCTATGAGTATTAACTAAATTTGCAAGAGGAATTAGGATCAGTAATAAATGCTTTAGCAAAGAGGCTTTTGGGAATAAAAAATATATCTTCAGGCAAAATTCTCATAAACTAGACATCATCTTTGATTTACAGTTTATAGTATTTTCTTCCCTGCGTCCAATATTCCCAGCTTCAGTGCTCCTGTTCTGTTTGGTGTGATTGACTGTGTAGGGTGGGAGGGCAGCTCTGGAGGATAAAAAGTTAAGTCAATGCAGTCATGAACCTAGGGAAATAAAGAACATAAACTTCAGTTTGTACTAACCAAGCCAGTCTGAAACCTATTAGATTCGCTCACTGGTGCTAATACACAAATACTGTGCCAATGATAACCAATTCAGCGGCAGAACACAGCCTTTTGGTTGAAAGAGAAAAATATGGCCATGTGTGCAGGGAGGAGGCAAAGATGAATGTTTCTGGGATTCCCATTCCGCACAAAACCAGCTGTCAGTCTCAGGCTCACTGGGAGCTTCACCTCAGCCACAATTTTGAGAGCTGGCCTGAAGTTGTTGTCCACCTCTGCTTCTGTAGATTTAGAGTGTATGAGGCCAGAAGGGGCCATTAGAATTCTCTTGCCTGATCTCCTGTGTAATAAGTGGATTATTATGATCTCCTCTGTCCTTAAAGTCTTTAGATCACATTGTCACATACCTTGGCTTTTGAAGAATTATCCCTAAGAGGATTTTTTTCCTTTTTTTTCCTTTCAATTTTAAATGACCCTATTAATGGAGCTTCCACCAGTGACAGGTTGTTTAAAAGTCACTCTAGGACTATTTTTTCCCCTTCTGGTAGTCAGCTTCTACGTTCCTTTAATTAATTTAATTCCATTGCTCATGGCAATGTCCACACCCTAAATAATTCTTCACCTTCTTTGGCATTTAAACCTTTCAAATGACTGTAGGCAATTTTTCTATATCTTTTTAGTCATTTCCTAGCCAAGCTACATGGATATTAGTTTTTCAGATCTGTCCTCATAAGACAGCCCTCCCCAGCCTCTTCAGTGATGCCTCAGCCTTGTTCTTCACTACCACACAGGCAGAGCTCTGGGTTCTCTACCTGAGTTAACCCATCCAGCCCAAACAAGGTGTGGGCAAAATTCCCAACTTGACGTGTCCATCAAAGCTGCCACTGACTTCACTCACTGTTGGAGCAGGACTTAAAATTTGTGTGGTTCCTTTTGGTGAATGATACAAGGAAATGAATTAGAAGCTCTCTAATCTCTGAAAAACATTTTCTTTTCTATGTCCTGACACAACCTCATGGCTATTTTCCAGATCACTTTTATTTCAAGTAATTTTGCCCTTCTTTTTTGCATGAGTCTCACTTGCCATGCAATCTTTTTGCATGAATTGGTGTATTTTTTTCATTCAGGGTGTTTCACCTTGAGTTTTTCAGGTTGAATTTTATTTCACACCTCTTGCCAGTGTATTTCCTGTGTGCCCCTCTGTATTGTTCCTCTTTCCCCTAAGGTGACTTCTCCATCCCTGGTATGTTCTCACTAAGATGAGTTTTTGTTGTGCCCCTCAGTTTCTAACTGAGTGTCCTCATTTCAAAGAGGTATCAACTGATTATATTTTGCAAATGCAATTATAACCTGCTATTTACAATAACCTTCCTTCAAAGCAATAATTAGAACTTCCAACTTTTATTTTGCTGTATGGTATAAGCAAGAGGATCTCACTAGGACAGCTGTATCATTCTCCACATTATTCAAAGGAATTCTAGTTTTCATTAACTTCTTGCTGAGGGTTTTCATTACATTTTCAGCCCATACAATAGTCTTATTAGTCAAGCCAGTGCAAATTTATGTGCTGAATTAGATTTTGAGTCTAATACTTGGCAATTACCTATTCTACAGTAATACATAAAATATTGTTAGGGTCATATCAGTATCTGTCTGTACCTTACCATCCATTCATAGTACATATACTAATTATTACATATATTTTAATATGGTCAAATCAAATATATTATTTACATCTTAGGAAATACAAATATATGTGTGTGCAATGTGTTTTGGTACACACACACCTAGTAAGACTCTAAGCATGCCTGTAAAACTCAGTAGTCAAGAGAAAGTGTCTAAAAAACTTCAATTTAGTCACTCAATGTGAAAAGAAGAGTAAAAATGAAATTGGCTAAATCAAAACCAGTGAGAAGATGCATGCTTAGATGATGAAGTTTATCTCCAAGACAACTTTTCGACATAAAACCTCAACTAATTTAGAAAAGTGCAGGGAATTACTGAATAAGATGAGGAGTATTAAAATGTAAAGTGTTGATTATGAATAGGGTAGAAAATTACATCAGTTGGGGCTTAAATACTATTTCTGTGAAAATGAGAATACAGGAGGGACATGTGATTGCCATGGCCATCTTGTCACGGAGGATCCAATTTAACTGCCTGAAAGTGCATGGACACTGTCCTCCTCAATTCCCTGGAGCATCCAAGGCATTCTTATGGGACTGACAGACACAGGATCAATAGAAACCTTATGATTCTTCAGAGTAACACAGCCCTGCAACTGTAAGATCATATTTGATGTACACGAATATGCACCCAGATGTAACCTCAGTTTCTGCACCATCACAAAGGGAGATGGCACTGGATGGCCCCAGATGGCTGCTCAGGCAATCTGTGGCTGCCCAGGGCTGGGTTGGACAGGGTTTGGAGCAAGCTGGGATA
>VYZP01076973.1:0-11516 GCA_013400635.1 Hypocryptadius cinnamomeus
TAGCTGATAATGAATCTGAATTGAGGGGTTTTTACCTAGAGAACTTACCTACTATATTTTAGCTGCACATATACCTGAGCTAAATGTTACCACAAAGGATTATCCCCCTTCTACAGTCACACAGAGATTTCAGGATGATATGTGAAACACTTTTAATAGTGTTAAGAAACAACAGAGAAAGTCATCACTTGGTTAACAAGCTGATGTCTGCAGACTGATTACTCAGGGAAGAAAAACAGTTTAACTGGCTCCTAAGGGGTAAAGGTATTTTCTGCTTGTCTGCTCCTGCTCTGTTTTCATGTGCTAACCTCTTTGGACAATAACACAGCAGCTGAAACCCCTTTTTTTCTTCCTAATATATTGCTTCCAGGTTGGGCATTTTTTGTTTCTCGAATAATGGAACAGCCTACCAAGAGATAAGGACATTTTTACACTGGCAGGGGGTGAGTGGGGTGTATTATTAGCTTATGAAGGGAATTCTAATCAGTCCAAGGAAAAATAAAGCAAAAGAAAGTTGCATATCTTTGTCTCAGCCACTGCTATCATGCCTGAAATCACCACATTTAAGAGAGCAATGAGTGAAGACTATGTGCTACCTGAGTTATAAAATACTAGGTACTTGTTCTAAAAGGAAAAAGAGATTCTGCATTCAGATCATGTACTTTAAGGACTAGCTTAGACATCACATTCAGATAACTCTGCCTACCAATGACAAAGAGAAAAAGCTAAACTGTAATCTAAAGTGTTCTTTAGCTGTATCGTGTGTCCTTGCTGCACTGTCATGCTCTGTGAAATGGCATTACCAAGATAGGTATCAGGTGAAAACAATGCTTGGTGTGCCCTGGATGAAAACATTAATGGCCATCTTCAGCAACTTTTTCTTTCTTTAAAAAAAATATTTTCCATACTTCCTCTTCATAAAAAGTTTTACAGGTTGCTCTTTAAAATGTTTAAATTAAATAAGTATGGTTAAAGGATCACATTTAAAGGAAGGACCCCCCAACAGAACATTACAAGAGATGGCCTTTCAGCAAAAATGTGTGGATCCCACGACTTCCATCAAATGGTGAAATGACAAAATTATGAAATTCTCATGATGAAGTTCTTTTCTGAATCAAAATTTTGTAAACTCTCATTAAGTCAGTATAATTTTGGTCGAAATAATTCAGTGGCTGTAAAACTCAAGTGAGGTGTTAATCACAAATATATTTTCATTAAATATGCTTTTGGGGTTCCCCTTGTTTTCCTCCTCTGGCATATTTCACCAGACCTAGATTTTATTCCTTGGTTTTTTAATGTTTCAGGACTGACAGAATTCTGTAATGCCAGTATTTTTCACCATTCATATTTTCCAGTCTTTTCAGCATTTTTCAGCATTCAAGTTGCATAAAGCTCTGAAGTACATACTACCTAATTATATCATTTCAAGCTATTGAGGCATCCAAATTTGAAGGAGGACAATCAAAATATCATTCCAGGCACAGATGGCAAAATGACCTGATAATTATGAGGCAATGTTAAGGGTGAGGAAGAGAGGAGGAGGAAAGACACTTTTCATGCCAGTGCAGCTGAGAGATAAATTAACAACTCCGTAGTTTCTGCTTCACCTACCTCCAGTACGATACTCTACGTAATGTTCCCTTTCCTCCCAGAAGATATAATAATAGTTCACTGCAGAATGTCTGCAGCCAGGACTTGTCTGGGGAGTCACACAAAACACTATTGTACTGAATGTACTCTTTCAGAAGTACCCTTTCCTTCTCAATATTTTCACACGTGTATATATGGCAAATGCCAATTGTTAGAAATAAATATTGGGCACCTGCCATCTTTTGTGGGCAGTAGCTGCTCTAGAGCAGTGCTGATTTGGAAGATTTCTAGCAGTGTTTCAAAATAAATATTGTTATCATTTTTCTTTCTTCTCAGCATTGTAAAAACTAATTACTGGGTCTCCAATTATTGCAAATAATGTGTATTTTAAAACTAAATATTGAACCTACAATGGAGTTGGAAGTGCTCAGTTGATGGTTGGACTTGTTGATTTTTTCCAACCTCAATGGTCTTTTCTAACCTCAATGATTCTATGATTCTATGATTTTATGACATAAAATATTTCCTTGGAAATATGTCACCTATCCTTGGAGCAAAATAAGTGAGATTGTATTTAAGCCCAAGTACACTAAGACAAGTTTGGGAGTCTGGGAACTAAAATGTTTGCCTTTTAAATTAGAAGTACAATCAAATACAAATTCACAAATTCCATATGTTTGAGTGGCTATAGTCATGAAATCCATATGCTAGACTTAGAGTTGCTAAAGACTTGCTCTTACTCTTGGGACAAATTATAGAGCCTCTGCATATGTTAGCATGCCCACCTGCAAAACCACTCCAAAATACTGGTTACATGAAGTCAGAGGAAGGCTGAGGTCTTCAACTACTGTAAAGTACAGAAGTTCAGAGAAGGATGGAGAAATGTGCAATGTGTTACTACACACAAATCATTTGTACAGAAAGTAAATACACATGATTTGTGTAGGAGGCACAAGAAATTTTTAAATTGCCATTCTCATATTTCCCCAGCATGAAATTTTCAGCAGAACAGAAAAGATGGAGGAATCTCTTGCCTGTATTTTCACTCAAATAAAAAATCCTGTAAGTTCAATATAGGGAATATTTTTATATTGCTTCTTTGTGTTTGTTAGCAGGAGTGAAGACATCTGAGATAAAGTCTAGACAATGGAATTTGTTTATCCAGAGAATATCACTTCTTATTTGTCATGAGCAATGGTTTTTTTTTCAGAACGCTTGGCCAAAAAGTTTGAAACTATGTTGCCGTGTGTGTCTTAAGGCAGAATCTCAAGACAGAACAAGTTTTCCTCACAAGGGTGCCTGCTGCAGGGCCTTCAAAAATATTTTTGTCCTATGGTTAGCTCTAAGATTTCTATACATATAAAGAAATCTATGAACAAAAAGTATAGCAGTCTTTCCAAGACTAAAACTGTACTAAGAAATGGACTTACCAGGTTTGCAATACTGTGCTCTGATGTTATTTATCAGTATGGTTCCTAAAGGCTTCTGTGGAGGGTTGATCTGTTGATGAATTGTCCATTATACACCTATTTTCCTTAAGCTGCTTCTAAAGCAAACCCATATTTAAATATCCCTCGATTCTACAAAACAAAAAAAGAATATTTAACCTGTATTCCTGTCCTCCTGCAGAATAACAGAATAATAGCAGAAGACAGAAATTCTCTAAGTGCAATTGTTCCATGCTTTCACTTAATTTAACCATTTTATAGAAGTTCAGTGCCATTGACATGAATTCAAATAAAATTTTTCAGTTATGGTAATGCAGCATCCCCAAGTAAGTTGAAGACCGAATGTCAAGATTCTTAATTGCAAGTCCATCCCTTCTAAAGATACTTGTATTTCATTTTAGCAAGAAAATTACATCTGAATACCCTCCGAGGTAATGTCAAGCACCAGTTCACTGTAGCAAAACTGTCTCAGGTACCAACAGCAGCCTGTCTCTCATAGGGCAAAGCCCAGCACAACCTGTATAACCAACCCCTAGGAGTGAGAAATTCTCAGGTTATCAGCTCTCTGTTTCTACTGAAACACTCCTGGCTACACAGAATGGTTGGTTAAGGCTAACCAGCCATGGCACTCATGCATGGATTATATCATGTTCAGTCTTTTAGACCACAAACCTAAACTAGAACATAATCAGCAGGACATAATCAACATAATTCACTGTCCTTCATCTGACAAGTTCTCTGTGGGAGTCAAAAGAAATGGAGACCAGATCTTGAAAAGGACATTGCACTCAATCAACTTCAATATTTTTTAATGAGTTATAACAGAGAAAATGCCAGCATGAACATGCTTAGTCTAGTTCCTCATTAATGAGTATGATTTACACTAGAAAATGTAAAGCTCTTTTAAACTCCTGTTTCTGAACTCTTATGTCTCTAACAAATGTGCAGCAAGGTTTGTTTATTCAAGCCAATGCAACCTTCTAATGAAGGTGAGAGCTGGGACAACTCAAAGATATGAAATATGCTTATAAGAAGGTAATGCCCTTCTTCTGTTCTTCCCAATAAGTGGCATGTTCTAAAGTCTAGGTACCAAATGTAGGCTGTCTGCCCACTCACTTTAAATGAAGCTTTCTTGTTTCACTGTGTAGAATTGCCTGTTTCAGCAGCCTGTGTTCTTTGTAAAGTGTAGGATGCTGTGATAAATCCCACAACTTGATTCATTAAGAGGGAAACCATATCTCAGTTTGCTCTCCTCTGTTCCATCCAAAGCTGTTATCACTACCAACCTGCCCTTGGTGTTGGCAGTTTCTCTTTCAAGAAGAGAAGGAAAAGAAATTCTGATTTTCTTTGTCTCAAATCCTTTGCTTAGCTGGGTGCAAGTTTGATAGCCCCATCTTGTCAGGAAAGTAGACTTACCACATGTGTAACTTCCAGGCTCAACTACAGTGTTTTAATATTTCCTTAGTTGCCAGCATGACAGAATTCCAGCCCTCCCTCCAGTACGCCCTGTAACAGTACAATTTAAACTGATGGATCAAAGAGACACCAATGCACCTATATTCACCTCACTATCCCTACCTCTCTTAAAGTCCTTTTCAGTATTTTTGAGCTATTTCTATCTCCAGCTTCTCCACAGCTCTAAAGCTGTACTTTAAAATTATATCTTAAATGTATTTTAAACTGCCAGAAGTAGTACATATTAACAGAGGTAGCTACAACTTTTTTTTGAATCTTTCTTTCCCATTGTGTTACTTTCCTTCACTGGTTTTCCATCTCATACCTGCTTGCATTTTACTTTCAGGGAATGATGCAGGAAGGCAGGATTTAAGACTGAAACCTAGAACCACAGAAGCCCATAATTACATTCTCTCTAATACAAATGGAGCCAAGTTTTCCTCTTGAAAGCAAAGATTTTAGAATAATAGCCAAAGTATTCTACAATCAGATGCCAAAAGTAAAATTCTCACTAACTCCAATAGAGTCAGGTTTTCATCTGGACAGCAAATACTTTAGAATAATAGCCAAACAACATTTATTAAACATTTAAATAAATTAGTGTATTACCGATGCACTTCAGGTGTAGCAAGGATACATAGTAAGAAAAGTAAATCTCTAATAAAGCAGTGGGTTTTGCTTTAATATCATACTATTGCCCTCCAAAAGTCAGTTGCTCAACTCTACCTTTGAAGTCACTTCCGAACAGAGAGCAGAGCTTTTATTAAACAGATATTTGTAAAGTTGAAGTTACATTTACTACAAGACTGAAGATTCACAGAAAAGATTTGGGGCCTTGCCTGTAGTTAATGGAAAGTGTTTTCAACAAGAGACGTACAGCATGTAAGCACACACACACATTCACCTCTGCATATTCTCACCAGAAATAAATTTGAGATTTTAAGCAGGGCATGTTATAGGGGGATGGGAAGCTCAAGAGAGAGAACACCAATAACCAGACCAAAGAGAATAATCCTGCCTTGGACAAAGTCTTTTCCACCTCCAGACTCTATCACACAACTACTGTCAGATTTGCTGTCAGTATGAGAAAGAGACAAAGGAAAATGCTTGTTTGCCTTTCAGCCAGAGAATACAAAGTGTGTGTGGTTTAATACAGTCCTTTTTCAAAAGGCTCCCTGTGTTTCTGAAACATTAACAGGGATTTAGAGTAGTTCTCACACGTTCAAATGTCAGCTGGTTTTATTTGTCTACAGCCCACATGTTCATTTTGCTGTCAGAGAGGCTGAGAATCAGTTGTGTTTGAAACACTTTTTGTTCCTTTTTAGTAAATTCAGCATAAAGGTATCCAAGGGGCTATCCATTTCTTCCATATTGGCATTATATTTTTACCCATATTTTCTTTAATAGGTACTCCATGTGTTTTCTATAAACTACAATTATTTGCAGCAAAATTCTCCCCATATTCCTTGTTATTCTCAGTGCTCCAATGGCTTATCTTTACATGGATCTTTCATCCTCACCAGTGTGGAAGAGACAGCAAAAGTCCGGTTTTAAAAACATGCTGGGCTTTTAATTCACTCTATTGTATCAGTGTCTCTTCCATTCTCACTACTCAGGCACAAGATTGTGGCCACAGCAGTAAACTGAAATCCCACTTTCTCCCGCCTTTATGGCTCCTAATGGACTCTCTACCACTCTTTGTTTCATGGAAGTGTGTCCCTGCCCTCTCATCAGCCTCAGCTCTTGCCCAGCCGGGGAAACCTTGTCGATAATCCCCCGATGCCGCTGACCGCGCGTTAAGCGGCCCTTGCCCGGCCNTGCCAGCGCGGCCCCGCACGATGCCGCTCCGCGGGCTCCTGCCCCTTTGTCTGCTCTGCCTCCAGGCTGCGCTGCCGCTCCGCGGCCACCGCGGCCGCTACGCCGGGTAAGTCCGCTCCGCCGGGGCTCAGCACCGCGGCCGCGCTCCCTCCGCTCCGCTGGCCAGAGCCGGCTGGGGTCTGCGTGTCCGGGCGCCCCTCCCGCCGCCGACCTGGCCGTGGGCTTGTTTGCTGGCGGTTGTAGCATGTAGTTCTTGAAAAAGGTGCTGCGAGTCTCTGCTAGCCAAAGGAAGGATGCTCCGCTGGAGGAAAAGAAAAAAAAGTTTGAGTGTCCGTGTGGAAAAGGGAATTGCGATTATACAGCGGGGAAATACAGGGTTTTGAGGTTCCACCGTGCTCTGAAATGAATGAAGATCTGTATTTCCTTTAGGATAAAATTGCCTAAAATTGTTTCTAAAAAGTCGAACAGTGTGAGCTCAGAGACCGCATAAGAAGTTCAAGCAATAAGGGGACTCTACTGTAAGTGGAGACTAAAACCTTCACGTGCATTTCAAACTAGACTTTTCTTTTTTTTCCAACGGCAGTTCAAATTTGTGTTAGAAAGGGAAAGATTGAACTAAGTAGTAGTAAAAAGTGAACTTGCCTCCAAAGTGTATATTCTCTGCCCAGTTTAAATACTTTGTTTTTAGTAAGTATTTAGCATAATAAGTTTGTGATGCAAATGAAAAGGCAGTCGAATATAAGATCATTAGAAGCCAGTGGCATGTGTCAATATACAATATAAAATTCTTTCAAAGTGACCAGCAAATTCATCAGGAAAAGCACACCTCTCTGCGGAAGTAAGAGCTGTATTATTCTTTTTATTTTATTGGGGTAGTCAAGCCAAGCATAGGAATTCCCCTTCTAAAATGAAGTTTAAAAAAACATTCCCTAAGCTTCAAGGATTTGGTAATGTGATATGAAGCCATTCACCCCTGAGTCACTATTAGTGATAGAAAATAGTTAAACACTTGACAGCTGTTTTGCCATCTCTGTTCAGTTCCTCACGTTCCAGTATCTGTCTGCACTGCGAAATCAAACAGGCCACCACAGTCAGGAATGCTCTTGACAGTGCCAAAAAGCAGCAGGACAGAAAATGGAACTGTTCTTTAAAGCCAGGGTCCCGCTGTAAGTTTTGTGCAACAGCTCTGTTCTCTCTGTCTGGAGCCCATAGCACAGGCATGGTCTCCATGGTCTTGAATTTAAATTCAAGATAGCATTCAGTTTGTTTCCAGATGACATGGAGATGAATAACACATTGTCAGGGCTGGTGCTTAAATTTTTCTGAATATTGATGACATAGGTTATCTACTAATTTTGAGTAAATGTCAAGATACACATTTTACTATCCTCTAGGTTTAAGTGACATCATCAACTATAATCAAGTTGGTTCAAATAGAATAACATGCATAAAAAAATCAAATATTGTAACTCTGCTCATTAATGTAACTCAACACTTTTGTTCAAAGTTTTAAGAATAATTTTCTTGTTCCAGAATTTCATATTCCCAAGGTGACATGTGAAAGACCCATCCAAATTCTCCTTTGTTGATCTCTGTTTTAGAAGCTTTTGCACAGACTCTAGTCCAAAAAAATGAGAATTCTCATCAGCTTCCAAAAGTTGGACAAAAAAATCACTGCCCAAAGAAAAAAAAAAAAGAGAAAACCACCCCCACTAGAGTTAATTATAAGAACTCTTAGTCAATAGGCAGTTGTAGTAGGGGGCCAAGATACATTTACAAGCCTTGCTGAAAATGTGGTCAATATTTGAAACAGAAACCAGAATGTGTACCACATGTGTAACACAAACTGGAAAAACAAGCTAATATATTTCCTACTCTACTAATATTTTCCCCCCTCTACTAATATTTTCCATTTCTACTATCCTGGCATTATTTGTGTCAATAAAAGATGACGGAAAGTTAATTTGAAATGGCATGGAGGTTTCTACAGAATTACAAATATATCTTGTCCATCTGTCATCATCACAGTGTCCTCGGCAGGATAATTTAAATTCTTCTGTGTGTGCCATTGATTAGAATCAGTTGAGCAAGTATTGCCATTACTACTGAACCTGACTGTCACTCAAGGGGAAAAAAATATGGTAGGGTTTTTTGAGAAAGCCAATTAGGAGGTGAATGGTTTGCTAATGTTCACCATGAAAAGGGGTGTCCCAACGAACTGACTTCTTTTTGTGCCAAGAAACATCTGTGAATCCTAGTAATTTCTATTGTGTCAGAAGCTGTACCATAAAGGGAAAAGGCATTAGTATAATTAGGGCAAAAGAATGAGAGGAAAAAAGAAAAAAAGCAGTGGAAATGTTTCTCATAAACTTAGGTCAGCACTTGGAGGCACATGTAATTGTAGCTCTTTAGCTGAGGACTCAGACCCAAGACAAGGAACTAACTGGAAGTGCACGTGTTTCTCCAAACTACGCCAAGGAGGCCAGGTATGCCATATGGGCACATCTTTAAGTAAATGTGTTCTAGATACCTTTGGGAAGTCAGCAAATATTTGGGGAGTCTCAGCAAAGAGGAGGAAGCACTCAGAGCTCTTGGGAAGGCTGAAGGACAGTTGTATTTGCCTTCTGCCTCACACAATAAGCAGGAGTTCAGCCTGCAGGAACTCAAGAGGAGCTCTCTAGAAGACACTGCTAATCAGCCACCCTACAGCAAATTCAAAACTATACTCACACATACTTTTTTCCTTGCTGCATTTGTATGTTCTGTCCAAAGGTTCCAGGGGAAGTGGATAAGTGGGAGACAAACACACACATCAGGGTTTGGACAGAGTAGATGTGGAATATTCAAGGAGATTTTTCTGGAGGCAATTACCAGAAGTTCACACAGGAGCAACAAGGATAACCAAGTACACGGGCATGGTTTAAGTTCCTGAAATAACCAAATAAACTGGAACTCTTTGGTCTCAAGTAGAAACCATTTAGGCCCTAAGAGATGTCTACAGACTTTGAGTCACATGGACTAGTAGACAGAGATCAGCTATTCACTGTTTCTCCCAGTTACAGGAAGCGGGAGACATAAAGTGAATCTAGTAGGAACCTTTTGATAGTTTACAGAGTAGCGTGCTGGAACAGATGGAGTTTTGTGAGGGTTTTTTTTACCAAATGCAGCAATCTGCCTACTCTTGGGAATCGTATGAAGAAGGAGATGGCTTCCCATTAGCAGGTCAAGATTTCTTAGAATAGAAAATATCTGTCTCATTTGTTCTTTAAAAATCACTACTATGATCTTTTTACTTCAGTTCATCTGCCTCCACCCGTCCATGGTGGCTCAACATGTTGCCTCCGATTTCTCCCCCACTTTTTGTTCCTCCAAAGCCTTCTCAGAAGTGCTCCTCATGGCCCCTCTTCTCTCACTTGCAAATGATCAAGTGCAGGCAAAGGCTGAAATAACTTGTCCAGTTTCTCTCTAAGGTTTTTGTTGCAAGATTTGGGTCTTTTAAAATATTGAATCAAGAAGATAACTCCTCCAAAATGTTACTCTTCTGTGGGTTGCAGTACTGCAGATAATTATCATTTCTCTTGGTCAGATGAAGGCCATGTAACAGCTGTGTAACAACCACATAAGCTAACCTGGGAGTCGTGTGGAGGTGGATAGCAAGGAAACAGAGAACAGTAAAGAAATGTTCTGTAATTCAAGATATAATGTGCTGTAGCTACTGGGACATGACATCCAGAAAATTGCATAAACCAACTGTTCATGTAGATACGGACAGATATCAAATCTGAGGGCATTCAGCAAATTTCAGGTATTTTAATGCCCATTAATACCCCTGCATACCATAACTAAGTACCTCTGATCCCACAGTACCTTACACACAATGGCTGGCAATTGTTCTGTCTCATGGAAAAAACACATGGGAGTGTGACAAAAATGAGTTGCTGAGGGAATTGAGAAGTGGAAAGGAACTCCTCCTGTGCTATTCCCTCTGCAGATTTTTTCCAAATGTTTTAATCAGGGACTAAAAGCTCTGCTATTTAAAAAAAGTTCTTTCTCCCTGCTGCTCAGCTCTCCCTCCCCACCCCCAAGTAAAAGTAAAATGTCATGAACACAACTGGCAAAAAAAGCATTTGCAAAGCACACCAACAGCATGAGAGGGAAGGTAATTATATTCATTCAGATGAAAACCAAACTTAATGCTTCTCTGGATGGTGTCAGGGAGCTTCTAAGAGGTGAAAAGCTGTGAGCTCTCTAGCAAAAATAATTTAAGTATCCTTTTTTTAAAATAACCAATAATTCTGTAGTCAAACACCACTGATTCCTAAAACCAGCACAGATCAGTGAAATCCACAACAGCTTTGGGAACGCTTACCTATTCTTGTCCCAACACCTCAGCTCTAATTATGTACTTTCTCATTACCTGATATTCCCCCTGCACAATAATATTTATGTTGTCCTATAGGAACAAAAATCAATTTTTGAGTATTTTTCTCTGTTATGTCCAAGCATGATAAATTTACCTTTTAAAGTTTTTCTGCTCTCCTCATTATAAGTGAAAAATATGAAGTGTTTCAGTTGCTCTTTCTTTCCCTCTTTTAAGTTCTTTTTCAAAATAATTGGAACAGTACACATATCCTCATTACCTAGGTGAAGTGAATGCCAGGCAAGGAGGCTCCCAATTTGTTATGGCTGTGTCTAAACTGATACACAGGTTCATGTCACCGTCCAAACTGGGACACCATTGCCTGGTGCTGTGGCTTCTGACCTCTGCAGCTGGAGAAGATGGGGGGAAAAAAGCATGGAAATAAGGAAAGGTATAAAATATCAAGACATGGGCAAAGCTTGTGCCCATAGGAGCTTTGAAGCTGTCCTAGGTTTCCTAACTTATATGCAACCTATGGCCTTTCAGTAAGAATGATTCTTTTGGAAGTGTAAAAGAAATTCCAGTAAACACGCTTTCCACATTTTTAGAAGTGGGTATGTTACAAATGGGAATGTAGTCTATTATTAAAGAAAATTTATGTTCAGGTTTGCATCCAAGAATTATGTTCTGAAAAAAAAAAACAACTCGGATGCATCTAAGAGGTACTTAGAAAAAGATACTTTTAAAAATAAGGAATTCATATAAAATCTGCCTAGACCCTCAGTCTGAAACATCCCCTTTAGATACACCAACTTCACTGTCTCATGAAACTAAGCAGGAAAAGA
>VYZP01076998.1:0-14498 GCA_013400635.1 Hypocryptadius cinnamomeus
TGGCTGGTTGGCTTGCCTCAGTGGGGGTTTTGTTTGGCTTGGTTGGTTTGCCTCAGTGGGCTTTTATTTGGCTGGTTGGTTTGCCTCAGTGGGGTTTTATTTGGCTTGGTTGGTTTGCCTTAGTGGGGTTTTATTTGGCTTGGTNAGTGGGGTTTGATTTGGCTGGTTGGTTTGCCTTAGTGGGCTTTTATTTGGCTGGCTGGTTTGCCTCAGTGAGGGTTTTATTTGGCTGGTTGGCTTGCCTTATTGGGGTTTTATTTGGCTGGTTGGTTTGCTTCAGTGGGGGTTTTATTTGGCTTGGTTGGTTTGCCTTAGTGGGGGTTTTTTCCCTGTTAACCGAACCCTCTGGGCTCCTTTAGCCACAGGAGCCTCAGGTAAGTCCCCTGTCTTACTGGCCACCCTCCCTCCTGCCAGGCTACCGCATCCGCCTGGGCTCCAGCACGGACAAGAAGGACACGGGGCGGCTGCACGTGGACTTCGCGCAGGCGCGGGATGACCTGTACGAGTGGGAGTGCAAGCAGCGCATGCTGGCGCGGGAGGAGCGGCACCGGCGCCGCCTGGCCGAGGAGCGCTTCCGCCCGCCCTCCCCGCCCCCCGTCGTCCACTACTCCGACCACGAGTGCAGTGTGGTGGCCGAGAAGCTCAAAGGTGAGAGGGGCTGGACGGGCAGAGCTCTGTCTTCTGCAGGGGTCGGCACACAGCAGCTCTGCTGCCGTCTTCCTTCTTTCGTCAAAAACCCCCTGCGCTTGAATCGTATTTATGGGATCTCAGGGTGGAGAGGACCTGGAGGCTCACCTGGCCTGACCTTTCTTGGCAGAAGCATGGTCTAGACCAGATGGCCCAACACTCTGCCCAGCCCAGTCTTGAAAGCCTCTGGTACTGGGGAGTCCAGCACTTCACAATGCTGCTGTTGTGAAAAGTTTTCCCTAGGAGTACCCGTTCCCCCTCGTCCTTTCCATGTGACTCTCTTTCCATCTTCATAGGCCTCCCCAGGACACAGTGACGAGGTCTCCCTTAAATCTTATTTTCCCAAGGCTGAACAAACCTGTTGAGTGCAGGAAACTTGTGCAAATCAAAACTGTTCAGTACAAGTTTCTTCCAGATAATTTTGGTTAAGGTTGGAAGGACTAATGTAAGACCTTTTTGGAAGCATGAGATTCATGTGTGATCTGGTGATTTTGGAGCTGGAGGTCATTTCCTTTCACAAAAGGGTCCATCTCAGTAGATGTGACGTTTTCCAGTAAGTTTCTAGTGCTTGTTCCTCTTCTTGCTGCACCTCAGCAGGTGATTTGCTCATCAGCTTGGGGCTGGACTTGCCTTCCTTTGTACAGCCAAAGAGTGTGTTGAGATCCTTCCCTGCTTCCAGGAGATGTGATGAGTCACCTGAAAGATGCTGACCTTTGCAGGAGCAGTTCGGTTCCGAGGAAAGGACCTGAAAACTGCCCAGGCCACCCCAGAGCTGTGGTGTAAAGTTGCTGGTTTTTGCTGCAGATGACACCAAGTTCTCAGAAGCCATCCAGACCTTGCTGACCTGGATAGAACGCGGGGAAGTGAACAGGAGAACTGCCAACAACTTCTACTCCATGATCCAGTCGGCCAACAGCCACATACGCAGGCTCGTCAACGAGAAGGCGGCTCACGAGAAGGAGATGGAAGAAGCTAAAGAGAAGTTCAAACTGGCTCTCTCAGGGATCCTGGTGCAGTGTGAGTAGTGTCTCCAAGCTGGATGTTGGTTGTCTGGTGTAGGGAAGACATAATATCCAGAGTCTGGAGAGGCCCCACTAAAAGGGCTCTGGGAAAAGAAGTGGCAATCGCTTCAGTGCAGCTCCAGCTGATTTGGAATCACGTGTCACTAACCCAGCAAAAATCCCTTGTGGTACTTTTTGGAGAAGTAAGAGTCCACATCTGGGGGGAGGAGAGAATGAATTCTGAATTTGTTTCCTCTTAATTATCGTGTGTTATTAGTTCTGTCATCTTTTCAACCCCCTGTGCACTGGCAAGGTAAGTTCCTGGGAATCTGGTGCCTCAGCGAAGTGTGCAGGATTTGTTCGCAAAAGGTAGGAGCAGCAGAGTGCTTCCAACACCCTGTTGCACACCCTGGGTCTTTCAAATCCCAGTACTTTATGAAACCAGGAAATCAAGGAAGAGGCATGGACTGTATTAATTCCAGGATGTGATTTGTAATGGTTCCTCAGAGCATTCATTGCCTCTTACACATCCTTGCTTTAGTAAATCTGAATATTTTTACTTCATTACAAGTACCTTTTCCACAATTGTACTAATTCTCTTTGAGCCCCTTGCCTAGCTTTTGAACATTTTTAACCTTTGGTTTTGTATCTAGTAATTTTAGCTGTTACTTGATTTTTTTACAATTATTCTTTTCCTTTAAATTCTGTTAATGGTAAAAACTACGGGCACACGGTCCAGAGGGACATACAGTGAGCACTGCAGAGTAAGTAGTAATAGAGACTAGTGTGTAACTCCACTCTCTAAAACCAAGACTGATATCTCAGCCACTCTTAGTTTACTCTAAGGAGCAGGAAGATGTGTTTATTTTGTGAGAATTATGGGTACTGCATCACAAGCATAGAAAAAATCAAATGGATGTCTTTTGTGCTGTGAGTGAGCTCTCAGCCAAGGAGAAACACTTTGTGTATTCCAAATCCTCTAAATTTTCTAGAGAAGCAGGAGGAATAAATCCCAGGACCAAGAGTAGCTGATGGCTTGTGCCTTTGCTTTGGTCTTGCTCATGTTCCTGTAGCTCACACAGGCTGTGGCACTGTCCAAAGGCCAACTCATGGTTGTAGCTCATCACCCCATTTCAGCAGTGAGTCCTGCCCCTCTGAACTTACACTCCCAGCCAGCCTCACACAGTGTATTTGGATATTTTTCAGCACCTGTGCTGCCTTTTTTTCCACATGTCCTGCCTTTTTTCCAGCTGAGAGCAGAGCCCATGCCCCAGTTGGTCGTTGCTCTGTGAGCGTTTGGCACTGGCCTGGTGAAGCCCACAAGGCTCTTTCCAGACACTGAGCCCCCTCCCTGAGTGTAGTGTCAGCACAGTGCAGCGTTAGGAGAAAAGGGGAGCCAAACCACCTGCCTGATTCCACTTTTTTACTCCTTTACTCCTCTTGTTCGCCCTCTCTGGATGCTATTCGGGCCCGATTTGCTGCTGATTTGCCACTCCAGTCGAGCAGATAGTGGCCGTGTACCATTCTGCCTCCAAACAAAAGGCTTGGGACCATTTCACGAAAGCTCAGCGTAAGAACATCAGCGTGTGGTGCAAACAAGCAGAGGTTGGTAATCTTTTCTTGTGTTAGATCCTCCAGCACGGTCTCTTGCTTGTCAGGATGTTGATGTTCAGTTTGCGCGATGCTCGCATGGGTAACGCCTTCCTTCACAGTGTGAGGTGGGAATCACTCGGGAGGCTCTTGTACAGGTAATAAATTTTCTCTTGGTATTTGTGTCACCAGTAGCAATACATCGAGACCTGTCTGCTGATGGAAGTTGTGCACAATAATAGTCATAATACTGATAATAAATGTTGATTTTTCTGCTGGTTTTAATATTAAAGCTAGAAGGTTTTCTAGAGAGATAAAAAATCAGCAACTCTAAGTTTCATCAGAATCTTTTATCACATTTTATGTGATATTTCCACCTTGAGATGGAAATAATTGCAGATGAACAGCCTGGAAAGCTTGAGGGAGGATGTTCTTATGTTTTTGTATTTATCCCATGAAGTGACATGATGAAATGTGTGGTTTAAAGATGGTGATCAGAAAGGAACTGATGGAAGAAGGCTTGTCACTCCCACTGCTCTTCATGCGTGAGGAAGAATAGTTCTTAGTCCAGTAAGATTTGATAAAATCAGATAAGAGAGTCAGGCAGAATGTCAGAAATAAGGAAGCTAAGGTAAAGAAAGGGTGTCCATTGGAAGGTGGTGGGTGGGGAGATGTTTGTCCTGGGGGCTGTGATGAGATCCGTGCTGCCAGCTGCCACCTTGGGGGTGCAGGGCCTTGCACTTGGCCATGTTGAGTCTCATGAGGTTTAATTCCACTCCACCCTGTCCTGCTCCCTTTGGCTGTCATTCCTTACCCCTAGTGTAAATCTTCCTGTGGTTCTGGATTTGTCTGGGATATCGAGTTCCTTACTACAAACTTGGAAAGCAAGTCTATCCCAGCAAAGCCAGGAGGCGTCTTTCACCTTTAAGATTATTTAACATCCAGAGTGAATCTCAGCAAAGCTGAGAGGCTGCTGATCCCTGATCACCACAGGCCAGGGATGTGCAGGCCTGGGATCCCCATGGGCTAGAGGTACCCTGGCTTGTGATCCCTATGGATTGCAGTGTCCAGGCCTGTGATCCTTGTGGTTGGGGTGTCCAGGCCACCTTCCTGCAGAGCTGCAGCCTGGGAAGGTTCTGGATCATGCCCAGCCAGGGCCCTGCTGGTACCAAGCAGGTGGTTAATCCTCCACCATGCTGGAACACTCTAAATGCCCACATTGTCCTGAGAAGTTTCCAGCTGTGATCTCCCCATGAGACTGTACCTATGGGACTTGCCAGATCCCACTGAGTCGAACCTTTGTAGCAGCTAAAAGAGGAGCCAAGGTTTCTTTTGCACCTGAGAAGCCAAGTGCTGATTCAGATTCACTCTGAGCCCAGTGCTCCTGTTCTTCCCTGCCTTCTGATCGCTGGCTGTGGCTGGGGTGGGAGCTCTCTCTCCAGCTGGAGCTGTCTTTTGTTCCAAGGTAAGTTCTCCCAGTAGGAAGAGGCTGTGAGACCACTGGTGAGGCCTCTTTCAGGAGCACTTCAGCTACCAGGCTCAGTCTGCTGCTCTCTCCCAGCTTAGGGACTGCTCTCTGAGGAAGGTGGAAGCCACAACATGCAGCTTCTTGGTACAGATTTTGGCAGATACTTACACATTTATAAAAATGCTGCTAGTATATGGTACATTTTTAGGTGTAATTTAAAATGTCTCTTACCTCATTGTAGATATCAGATGCTGGATAAAGGGTCTCTCAGCCTTTTGGGGTCACCTTGAGAAGGTCCCTGTACATGCAGGGGTGCAGCTGTAGCTTGGTTTGCTCTGTCCCAGCTCAGGTTGGGACTTCTGGCTCCAGAGAATTAGGGCTGACTCCAGTTCCTCATGGTTTGCAAAGCAAGGCTGAGCTGCCTCATCACAAGAGCAGAAGGGAGATGGAAGAGTCCGTAATCCCAGTAGCTCTGACAGAGTGACTTGTGCTGGATATTGCCCTTGATCTAATAATCTGTGCCAGTTTTTAAGTCATGTCCTGGAGTTGTTTTTTGCAGAGCTAGATTTCAGGAACTTTTCATTCAGCCAACCTTTTCCTCAAAGTCTGTATTGAAACCCTCTCTGCTTCTGAACCCCAGGAGATCCGTAACATCCACAATGATGAACTGATGGGCATTCGGAGAGAGGAGGAGATGGAAATGTCTGATGAAGAAATAGAAGATCCATCAGAGATGAAAGAAACAGAAGAGTCAGGTAAAATCCCTTTTTACAGCTCATAACATGCTTCTCTTCAGTTGTTTCTTTCTGGCAGTGGGAAGCCATTCCCCTCGTCCTGTTACTCCATCCTTTGTCCAAAGTCCCTCTCCAGTTCTCTTGAGACCCTTTAGGCCCTGGAAGGGGCTCTGAGATCTCCCTGGATCATTCTCTTCTCCAGGCTGGACAACCCCAGCTCTCCCAGCCTGGCTCCAGAGCAGAGGGGCTCCAGCCCTGTGATTTCCCAAACAGCTGGAGCCGTTCCTTTGTGTGCTCAGGATTTCTAACCCGAGCTGCTGAGCCCGTGTGCAGGGTGGGGAGAGCAGCCAGAGGTTCCTTGCTGTCCATTGTTTGATTGCTGTGCTGTCCCCAGCGCTGGTGTCGCAGGTGGAGGCGCTGAAGGAGGAGAACGACAGCCTGCGCTGGCAGCTGGACGCCTATCGCAACGAGGTGGAGCTGCTCAAGCAGGAGCAGGGCAAGGCCTCCAGGGATGAGGACACCACCAAGGAGCAGCAGATGAAGCTCCTCCAGCAGGCTCTGCAGGGCATGCAGAAGGTGGGCCTGGAATTTTTAACAGCTGTGGCCGTGCTGCAGGGGAAGGAGGCTGGGATGGGTGGCAGAAACACTTGGAAAAATACTCTGGATTTTAGCAGGATCCAAACTGGCAGTGGGGAGCAACTTTGTTGTGTCCAGTGTTACTAAAAAAAACCCAAAGAAAATATTGACACCAGGGATTGTGTATGAGCTGATAAGTCCCATGGAAGCAATCCATAGTTGAAGGATTCCTTGTGTGCTCTTTACTGTGACTTCCAAAGTACCAAGTCTGTCCATAACCAGCTGAGTTAGGAAGTGGGAAATCCCGTCCATTGGGGATGGAATTACTGCCCCGTGTTTACACAACTCTTCTTTTTTCTATGCTAATAGGCAAAGGCCATTCTAAGGTGGATCCTTCTTTTATACTTCATCTTGTAGTGGTTCTGGATGTGATGTGTCTGGTCTTCATGGAAAAGCCCTTCTATATTTTATGGTCTTTGAACAGTAGTTGGTGGAAGGCAGGTTGAGAAGGTGGAAGGCAGGTTAAGAGTTTCTTTTCTCTTCCAGCATCTTTTGAAAGTCCAAGAGGAGTACAAAAAGAGAGAAGCTGAGTTGGAAAAAGTGAAAGAAGACAAACTTAAAATAGAAACGTTACTGGAAAACCTGAAGGAGCAGGTATGTGCCATGCAGGTCTTCCATGTGCAGTCCTCACCTTGGTGGTGAAGGACATTTGTCCTGTGCTCCTGGTGAGAATGCCCAGCCGTGGTTTCAAGCAGTTGTCCTTGGAAAGTGAGGAAAAATTACTTGTCAGATTGCAGAATGTCTGTCAGGAATGGACCTGCAGTTGCTTCATGTACCTGTGAGACAATCTCAGCAACAGTATAATTAAAATTGGACTGTCACTGAACAGTGTACAGTGGTATCACAGCTGGAATGGGGTTTTCTGCAGCGTGAGCTTTTAAAAGACAAGAAAAAAGGTCTCAGTTATCAGACACTGATATTTACAACTGTGGTTTAGGAGCATGTTTTGATCTGCTCTCCATAAACCACTTTGGAACTGGAAATTTTTGTGAGTGTTTTAATGGTTTTATTCTTGCTGGGTTTATTCCAAACAAAAATCCATGCAGAATTCCAAACAGAAATCCATAGTGCTGCTTCTCAGGTTTGATCCCCTCTGATTTGATTGTGGATCTGACTACACTTGCTGAGTTCTTTCCTTTGTAGCACAGACACAATTACAAAAGAGGCATGAGGCAGCACTTCCCCCTTGGCCCACAGAGCCAGATACTGGGTTTATCCCATTTTCCATCTTTAGTCCCACTTTTTTGTGCCAGGAGCTAGGGAAGATAATGCCTTTCTACTAACTAAAAATGGTTTTGTGTATTCCAGTAATCATCAGAGAAGGCTCTTCAAAACAAAAATAACAGATTATCATCAGTAATCTTTCCTTTCTTTGCCCATGTATAGCAGAGCATGGCAGATGAAGAGGACAAGGAGGGAGATGCAGCTGACTGCCAAGGGAATGTAAGTCCAAGAGCTGCTGCTCTGGGATAGTGGAAGGTGTCCCTGTCTGTGGCAGGGACAGGGGGGTGGGCTTTAAGGTCCCTTCCAGCCCAACCCATCCCATGGTTCTGTGATTTTCAGGAGCAGGCAGGCTGTGGGTTTGCAGTGTAGCTGCTGGGCTGCAGTCCCTGGATCAGCTTCCACAGGACAGAGCTGCTCTTTCTCCTCTAGAAGCAAATGTGGAAGCTCAGGCCATTTGGGCACAGCCTCAGCCCTGTGAGCTGAGATCTGCACTGGTGTAAGAATTTGAGCAAACCCAGGGGACCATTCAGTTCTATCTTGGTCACTGGCCTCCCTCCAGCCCATCTCACTGGTCACTGGAAGCTGTTCCCAATTATAGCTGTCCACAGCTCTCAGGCTGCTGGAATTCCGCATAAAATTAGGGAATCAAAGCAAGTTCTGCTTTTAGTGCAGCCACTGTCTTTGTACTGTTATGTTTATGTCAGGGATAATAAATTATGCCCAATTCTGTTTTAATTCAGTACCACAAACTGAAGTCAGGGACAGTCTGATCCTAAGCCCTGTGCGGCCCCATGGCACTTGATTAATCCCATTTGTGTCAGTATGGGCATTTTAAAAATAAACCTCTGCAGCTTAATCAGTCGTGGCAAGGCCACGGTCTGGTTTGTATTTTGTTGTTTAAAGCAAGGCCCTTGTGGAGCAGATGTCATGTCAGGGAGCAGGGCTGGTGCAGGGTGTGTGGTGGCATCTGCTGAACTTTGTGACCTTTTCCTCTCACTTGGTGGATGACACCCAGCACCATGGACACAGCTGTGCTTTGCTGGGAGCATTTTTGAAAATAAACTTCAGATACAGCAGTGATGGATGCAGTGACTCAGAAAACCAGGAGAACACCCCTGCACGCTCTGTGGAGCCTGCCCAAAGCAGTTCCTGCTGTGCCAGGTTGTCTGGAACGTGTCCTGTGGGTTTGTTTTGCAGGAGAGCAGCACGTCCAGAGTTTGTGCCTGCAGCCAGGAGAAAGAATGTCCAGTGGAGAAGACCTTGAGCAACAGCCCTGTGAAATCTGAACGAGAAGTTCTCTTAGTTGGTGAGTTCTGCTGGCTCAGTGGTGATTCCAGAGACCTGAGCTGGGGGGCCCTGCTTCAAGGTGACCTTGCACTCCTCCTGCCCACCTCTGGCTCCTTTGGTTATCCCAAGGGAGGTGGGAGTCCTGGAACTGAGGAAAACCTTGAGCTTTGCTGGGGTCAGGGTGTGCCCTTGTGACCCCTGGCTGCCTGCAGGGGCACAGGGCTGGTGTTCCCAGCTGGCTTTTGTCTCGTGACAATGACCTTTGTGGTGTTCCTTTCCCCAGGGATAATTTCAACGTTTCTCCACGTGCATCCGTTCGGAGCCAGCATTGAGTACATCTGCTCCTACCTGCAGCGCCTGGACAGCAAGGTGGGTGTGGGACAGGCTGGGCTGGACAGTGAGGCCTGGGCTCTACTCCCTGCAGAAATCTGCTGGAAGAGAATGAGGGATGGGGTGAATTTCAGGATGACAGGATGGTTTGTGTTGGGAGGGACCTCAAAGCCCATCCAGTTCCATGCCCTGGCAGGGACACTTGCCACTATCCCAGGTTGTCCAAAGCAGCCCAGCTTTGGGGTTCACCACTAACTACATCCCCAAACAGTCCTGTGTCCCACTGGCTTTGTAAATGGGAGCAACTGTGCCAAGGCTGGAAGGAATTGCATCTCATTCCTTCCTTTAGGAAGGAATTACATCTCATTCTCCTCTATCCCGGTCTCTAGCTGTCTTCCTTAAAGAGCCCCAGGGACAGGAGGCCCCACAGGCATGGGAATCCTGTCTTGGGATTGGAATTTATCCAGCTGCTTGTGTATATGAATGAGTGTTTAGTTTACCGTTTCCTAAGAAAATGTGGCTCCCTGGCCTTGCTCACTCCAGCCTTATAAAGACAGAGTTAATAATTTTATCTCCTCATTCTAGCTTGGAATTTGCCTGTGGGGCCACCAGCTGCCTTTATTTTGGTTTGGAACTCCTATAAAACTGCCATCATAGCACTCAGCTGCCTTCTGGAACTATACTCTTTGGTATCCCCAGTGCAGAGAAGGGCTTCTGGGAGCTTCTGCTTGGGAGAACCCCTGTGCAGAGCCCACCCTTTCACCTGTGCTATGGCATCAGGCATCAGTCTCCTCATGTTCACTCACACTTAGGGCTATTCCCATTGTCCTTTGTGTTTCTTCTGAGCTCTTCTGTCTCCTCCTTGACTCTTGCAGGAGCTCAGATTAGTTTGGGATGTTATTTTTAACCCTGAGCAGATCTTTGGGCCTGAGGTGAGGCACGAGGAGGGGGAGTACTTGGAAGTACAACCTGATTTCTTGAAGCTGCCAACAGGAAAGGAAGGGGAATATCTTCCCCCTGTTCCCTGTCCATCATTCTCACCAAGAAGATCAGCAGAGAGCACAAAAATTAAGATCCAAGGTGGTTTGGAGCCATGGAAGAGCCCTTCAGAAGTTGCCTGTAGCCCTGAGTGTGGCTTGGCAGGACCTTGGGCTCACCTCAGGTTCCTTCTGTGCAGTGGTGCAACCCCAGTCTTAGCTCTTGTCACAGCTCCTGTTGTCCCAGCATTATCCCCAGGAGTTCAGGGAAAGCCTGAATGAACTTCAGCCATGTAACTGTTTGAGTATGAATTATCACCAACCATCAGGGCTTCCATCTTCCCTTTCAGTCCTGTTTTCTCTGTGTTCCCCCAGATCTGCACGGCGGAGGTGGAAGTTCTCATGACACGACTGCAGAACACGTTCCGGCAGGAGCTGAGCGGGGTTGGGGCCAGCCTGGAGAAGAGGTGGAAGTTTTGTGGCTTTGATGGGTTGAAAATGACTTGAGCTTTGACTTAACGCTGGAAACAGTGGGATATGGATGCTGAGAAAACCCAGGATGCTCCTTCCTCTGTTCCTGATGATTCCCTCACACCACGGCCTCGGGGTACAAAGTGTAAAAGTGAAACCAAGTCCAGAGCAGCATGGGAAGAACCTCCAAGTTCTGCAGCTGCTTTGATCAGTTATTTGTTAATGGGCAAGTGCTGTTCAGTATATTTGGGGAAAAAAGCTCCTGCCTGACCCTTTGAAGCACAGCGTGTTGACTCTGTGTTCTGCCAATGTTGTATGTGCTTGTGTGCCCAAATTCCTCCTCCTCAACCTTCCTTCTGCTAGGAACAGCCACAGACTGTCCTGAGGCAACAACAAAGGGGCATCTTCTGGTGTCTAGATCACCCAAAAGGAAAAAAAAAAGGCATTTTTTAGCTATTTCTATAAGTAAAAACCAAGGTATGTTTAAACAGATTTAGATGGCTCAGGGGCCTCTGAGCCAAGGCATTGTTTCTTTTTTTTGCTGTTCTCTCTGTTAGCAGTTAACCTGAGGTGGGGGCAGAGGGGGATTCTGGCAGTGTCACTCATGCTCTGGGTCAGTCTGTACAGAATCTTTTACATGGGAAGGGTGTTTAATTTTCTGGGGATGTGGGTGGAGCAGAGCGACATCAGCCTGGCTTTTGGTGATTTTTACCACCCTGTTCCTTCACCTACTTTGCTTTGGAGACCAAGCTCAAGCAGCACAGACTCCTCTGCTCCTGATTCTTCCCAGCCCTGTTCTTCATGTTCCCAGTGCATGCCATGCTCTTGCCCAGCTGTGCAGAGGTGCAGGGTGGCACAGCTCAGCCCATCCCAGCCTGCCTGGAGCCCTCTGGATCCTCCTTCCTGCAGCAGCCTCACTTTCCCAGCCTGGTGTCACCTGCAGAGCTCTCAGTCACCCCGTGCAGTATTCCTGTTCTGCTGGACATCCCAACGTGCTCCCAGCATGGCAGCTGGCACAGTTCCAGCCCCTCCTGTTTGTTCCCCGTGCCCCAGGTGTTGGTGCCCTTCACTTGGCTATTGATCCCACCTCATCTTTGGGGGGGAAGCCCCAGTTCATATGTTCCTGTTGTCAGGCATTTCCTGAATGTGTGACACATCCCCAACCCTGGTGTCATCCTGCCAGGTACTTCTCCACCCTGTGCCATGGCCAGGGTGGTGCCCAGGTGAGTACAGGGACATTTCTGGTGTGTTCTGTGTACCTGGCACAGAGACCTGGTGTTGTGTGAACCAATTCCTCGTCCAAAACCCCAAAATTCCACTGGTGACACCAGGCTTGGAGCCAGCTATTGACCTGCTGGCTCTGTTTCTCCCCTCACCATTCCTTGCAGTGGGAAGGACAGAGGAGAGAGTGGGAAGGACAGAGGAGAGCACTCCCTGTGCTCCTGCTCCCTTTCCCACTTTCCCACTCACCCCAAGGCCCTCCAGAGGTCTCTCCAGGTCCCTTGGATTTCTTCCTGCACCTTCATCCTCCAGCCCCAATGAATCATCCTCCTCGTTGTTGTTCCCACTGGCAGAGCCTGGCACCAGTTCTCCCCAGGCACTGGGGGTGCCGGGGTGGTCACAGAGGAGACAGCCCTGCTGTGCCAGCTGGGAATGTGGCACCTGTGCCACCTGTCCCTTGGGGTCAGCCAGGTGGAGAGAGAGCAGGGTGGTGTGTACTCAGTGAGAGCTCTCCTTGGGAAAATCGAGGAAGAAACTTCAGGAATCAGGACAGTTGCAGAGCCCTGAGAGCAGCTGTGGCTGGAGCACCCCGGAGTCAGGGAAGGCGTGGGGTCAGTGGGGACAGGGCTGGGCTCCCCAGCGGGGCAGCTCCCACAGCACAAGGACTTGCTGGATCCCAGCCTCTGTTGGCTGCAGGGTGGGAGCTGGGATATGGGGCCAGGGCACCGTGGGCAGCCAGAGCCACCTCCTGGGGGTCTGAGGGGGCTGGGGCTGTTGGAGAGACCAGGCAGGTTGTTCCATGGGGCAGCAGAAGGGAGAGGAGCCAGGACCTGTGGGGCAATGGCTGCTGCTGTGGAAGAGAGTCAGGGCTAGAGCACCTCGGGGTCCTGCTGCTTCTCCTCTCCCAGGGCCTTTCCAGAGGGGCTGAGGTTTCTCTCAGGAGAAATCCATCCTGCAGATGGGCTGCTGAGGTGACATCCAGGGTTGGGTGACAGAGATCTTCCCTTGGGACCAGGCTGTTCCCACATGGGCTGTTGCTCTCCCTGCTCCCAACACTGAGCGCTTGCCACACTGGGAGCAGATAAAAACCCTTTTAAAAAATGTTCTGCATAGTTGTGTCCCTGCAGATGAATGCTGTATTTTTAAAGAATAAACATTTTTTTTATGGGCCTCCTGCTTTCTTTGTCGTTCCAACCCAAACCATTCCACGATCATGGGCCAGGAGCCCGGCTGTGGCCCCAAAGGACTCATGGGTGTGTTAATTGGCAAGAAGTGCCAATTCTGGGTGTTGGTAGAGGTTTGGGAGGCTCTCCAAGGTCTGTAGCCCTCTGGGAACAACGAGCTGTAGATCCACCCCATGAGGTCTGTGAGCTCCTCAACAGCAGAGCTCTGCAGGGACCCTGGATGTGGAGAGCATCCATGTGCCCAGCCTGTGCCAGACCCTGCCAGACACTGTCACGGGGAAGATGCTGTGGTGGAGCACCAGGAAGGTCTGCATGGAGAGCTGAGGTGGGACTCATCCACTGGCCCTCCCCAGCCAGCCCAGGCAGCATGTTCCCAGTTCAGGTTTTGCCTGGCAGCACAGCTGATGCTTCAGGGGTGTCCTGGTTGCCCATGGATGGGAGGGGGGAAAGCTGAGGATGGAGGGGATTGAGCAATGAGCAATCCCTGCCAAGGCTCCGTGTCCAGCGTGGGAAGCGCGGTTCCTTCCATCCAGCCCTGCCCTCTCTCCACACGCTGTTTCTGGCTCTCATTTCTTTGGCAGGAAATTCACATTCTCATCCCCTCTCTCCTCCCCTCGGCTGTGGCAGCTCCTTTCCATCGCTTCCCCACTTCTCCTCCCGCCTGTGGGCTGGAAGGGCCCCTGGAGCCTTTGAGGAGATGCTGCTTTGAAAACCATTGTCCCAAAGGAAGAGCCGGGAGCTCCAGGAGCTGCTGGTGCTGCTGCAAGAGGACACAGGCCAGGTAAATGTGGGCCCTTTGTTCTAGCTGGGAAGAGAGAAACTGCAGCTGAGACTGGGGGAGCAGCCACTGCTCCTTGAGAATAGAGGGGGCAGCTGGACTGAGCTTTCCCCATGAGATTTCCTGAAATAAGCACTAGTCCTGTTTTTGAGTTAGTGAGATTCCTGCTCCGGCATCCCCTCCATAGGAGGATTTGTGTGGGGCTCTGCCTTTGCCCCCGCTGTGGGCCAGCGTTTCCTTCCTTGTGGGGAGCCTGGTGCCTGTCCAGGCTGAGTGAGCTCTCCTGTCCCATGGTGATTCGCAGGGATCACCGATCCCTGTCCCCTGCAGGGACACCCACGCTGCTCTTGTGCCTCTGGCTTGGAGGTGCTGGTCCCCATCTCAGCTGTTCCCAGGGACATAAATGCACACCTAGGGTGAGAAGCAGGACAGGTATTGGGGTTAACTCCTGGAGGATGAGCTTTGGCAGTACCAGCTGTGGTGGCACGTCACAGGGCTCCTCGAGTGGCGCCTGCGGTTGGGCAGATAAGCAGCAGCTTGTCCGGCCTTCTCCTTCCTGCCTTCTCCTTCCTGCCTTCCCTCTGCTGCTCCCTCTCGTGACTGGGATTCCTCCTCCTCCTCCTCACCCCCTAGCAGCCGCATCCCCCAGCACTCCCTCAGGCTGGGGATGTGGCTGTGGGCTCTGCTGGAGTGTGGAGCTTCACCTGCACAAAGGTAATTCCCTGCAGTGTGTCTCTCTGGGGGTTTATCCATCCATCCATCCACCCATCCACCCATCCATCCATCCATGCACAGCAGAGCTGCTCCCGCTCTGCTGGGAGCTCCCGATGCAGCAGAGGCACAGGAGCTGTCCCTGGCATGTGGAGATTCTCTCATCTGTGACAGCCAAGGAGTTTCCTGCCCCACGCTG
>VYZP01076998.1:14944-26709 GCA_013400635.1 Hypocryptadius cinnamomeus
CATTTTCCACCAGTGCAGGCTGCTCCAAGCCCTGTCCAACGTGGCCTTGGACACTTCCAGGGACAGAGCAACCACAGCTCCTCTGGGCACCCTCTTCCACCCTCCTCACTCTCACAGGGAACAATTCCTTCCCGATATCAAATCTAAATCTCTTCTCCTGATGCCTCCAAGGCCTTTGCTTGGAAGGCTGGAGTGAGATGATGTGGTTGGGGCATCTGCAGCCCCACTGGCTCTTTGCAGAGGTGACAGAGGGACAAATGTCTCCTGCAAAGACTCCCTGGGGTGCTCTCAGCAGTTTCTTTCCTCAAGCAGGTGTCACTGCCATGTGTTCCTTTCACACAGGTGTGTTTTCCAGAGGACCTTTGGCTCGCCCCCTGTGCCAGGCCCCAGCCCTGGGATGCAGCCCGTGGCCCTGCAGAGCCTGTCCGAGCTGGAGAGGGCCAGTCTGCAGGAGCTGGCGCTGTTCCAGCTGCAGGAGAGGCTGCCCGTGGGGCATCTCAGTCTGGACAGAGGTACAGGGGGAGAGGAGGGGAGAGGAGGGACAGGATGGGAGAGGACAGGAGAGGAGGCTCCTGGCAAGGGGGACTGAGGCTGAGCCATTCATGCTGCTCACCCCCGCACCACAGTCTGGGATGATGGTTATGGAAAGACATTTGTGACACGTTTTGGTCCATTCTGTTCCTCATTCCTGCTTTATTCTGAGTCCCGACGGCCTGATCAGCCTGTGGAGGGGTTTGTGTGTCTGCAGCAGTGTGAGAACATGACCCTCCAACCCCCAAACCCAAACCAGATGTGACAGCTTGGCGAGGTCTCCACTGGGATTGTCTGAGTGGCCTTGGGGTGGGACGGGATTTGCTGTTTGGATCCATGGCCAGCACTAAGTCCTGATGCTGGAAAGGGGCTTATGGGAGAGTGGATAATGCACTGGCACATAAAAGGGTGGATAAATTTAGGAGCTCCACAGGAACTGAGCACAGAGGCCCTGTCAAGGTTCCCAGAGCTGCCTGTGTCCCCCACCAGCAAACCCAGAGAGCTGTGGTTCCCAGACTTCTTCCCAAATTCACTTCTTATCCACTTGATGTGCCTCCTGTGCCCTGGGCCATATTTTGACATCCCAGCAGGGCAGAGGGTGCCACCAGCTCAGCGGGTCTGGGGCTGGGGGTGCACAGGGAGCCCGGGGGTCTCCAGCCCCCCTTCCACTCCCAGCAGCCCAGGGCAGGATGGAGGCCCCAGGTCTCTGGGATCCTCTCCCAGGGATAGAGCATCTCCCAGTGCCCAGCCTCACACTGAGCACCAACTGCTTGAGGTGACCCAAGTGTGGCTTCCCACCTTAATATCCCAAAGATTCCATGCCATGAAACAGCATCATGAAGAGTCCAGCGCAGCTCCCCTCTCCTTCCCAGAACTCCCAGTTGCTCCAGGGCTGCAGCCCTGGAGGGCTTTGACCACAAACATCCTGATTCCTTTTCTATTTTGTTTTATTTTGGACTGTTGTGATCCAGCTTGCAGTGACACCCTGCAACAGCAGCTCCTCTAGGGACCAGTGCAGTGCCAAAAAAAGCCCCAAACCCCAATATTTCCTTCCTGGTTGGTCAGTGTGCTGCTGGATAATTTATGTTGGCTTCTACACTCATGTTCCTCATTCCAGCTGTCAGAGCTTTCATCTAAGTCTTACAAAATAACCCAAACAAGTAGATATAAGCTGTTTGTAGGAAGAGAATTCCTCAGGAATGAAGAGCATGAGACAGAACAGGCTGATGTGTCCTGGAAGGATTTAGGGTGGGCAGTGAGTGAACTCTCAGTTCACTGCTGCTGGATGTGTGAGGTGAAAGTCCTACAAAGCAGGATGGGATTTGTGATGGTGTTTTGTATAACTTTTTATGTCTGTGCTCTGTAAAACATTCCCAGTAGCCTTTCTGGGTCTCACTGCTCGTGTAGAACCATGGGGTCCCTCCACCCCTTCACCTGCAGAGGATGGTGCCCATCTCTGGGAATGTTCTCCAGGCAGTGATGTCCATCTCTGGGAATGTTCTCCAGGCAGTGATGTCCATCTCTGGGAATGTTCTCCAGGCAGTGACGTCCATCTCTGGGAATGTTCCCCAGGCAGTGATGTCCATCTCCAGGGCTGGTCCCCAGGCAGTGATGTCCATCTCCAGGGCTGGTCCCCAGGCAGTGATGTCCATCTCCAGGGCTGGTCCCCGGGCAGCTGCTGCCCACTGTGTGTCCCAGGGGACTCCTGGGTGCCCTCAGGCCGTGGCTGTCACTGCAGTGTCCCCTGGCTGGAGGCTGCAGAGCGGCAGGGAGCACATTCTGAACCAGCCCCAAGATGCTGGTGCTGAACCTTCCCCTTCTCTTCTCCTCCTAGATGGCTCCAAAGGCATTAAATCCATCCGGCAGAAGCTGGAGAGCTTCTCGAAGGAGAGGAAAGGTGAGCAGCCTCACTTTTACCTGGGCTTTGGTCCCTGCTCTCAGGGGAATGGGTGATTTTTGGTGGGGTGGGAGGTGCCCGAATCCAGCAGGATGCTTCATCACAGTTGTTCTGCTGTTCTTGGAATGGCACGAGCTTGATGGAGCCCGGAAGGCACAGAAAGGTGTGTGGAATATGTGCAATGTGAAATGCATTTTCAAGGTGAACACCTATAAATGTATCTATCTGCCCATTTTGCCCCAATCTTGCTACCTCCAGTTCTATCTTAGCATCCCTTGAAGGACCTCAGTGACAACCCTGGGGTACACAGAATCCTAGAGCAGAGCCAGGTGGGAATGAGCTTCCCCACACCAGTGCAAAACCCATTCAAGGAAACTACTGAAATTAATGCCTCATATTTTATTTAGAATGTTTAGCAGAATGTTTAAACATATCAATCATTGTACCACATGCTGGTAGCAACTTAGTAGCTGTTTGATCTCTGTTTATGGTAAAAGCATTGTATAGTTTCAGTCCTAAAAGTTCCCAAAGAGGGAGTGATAACACAGAAGCTTCATCTGCAGCTGGAAGCTGCTTCTGAATGCATAATAGTAAGTCCTTTAACTCAGATTTTGAAACGTTACAGGAATTAGATTTGACCAGATTTTTAAGGTTTTAAGGTTTTTATAAACATCTCTAGGCAAATTGGACATCCTGTGTCCTAACATGTTCCCTGAGGCTTACCTGATGTGGAACAACAGGCAAGTCCTTGTCGGATCTCTGTCCTGATCGAGCCAGTGATGAGGGTAGAAATCCAACTTCTCTCTTCTTGCAAGAGTTATGATTCCAGGATTTGTGCTTCTCTCAGCAACACTTTACAAAAATGACCTCAGGGCTTTCCGACAGGTCGGACAGTTTAGTTGAGTTATCTGCTCCTCACACAGGGCACCAATTTGTTGGACAATACTCTCTTCTTGATCTAGAGATGGGGCAGCTGAGAGGCATTTTAAAAACTTTTATTCTATTTTCAGTCTCATGAGAAGGGTGAGACAATACAGATGTTATAATTCACACCATTGCCATCAGAAGCCCACAATTTCCTTATTACAAAACACTAAGAGTGTTTCTTGGCCTATCAGCTTTTTGCTATGCTATGCTGTAGATGCCTTAAAGCTAATCATCTAAAGCTACCCCTTGTGGTCCTAATATAATGCATTTTTCATAGTTTTATTTCTCTAAAGTATCTAGTCTTTTTTGTAAGGCCATCTTTTGAAACTTTTTTCTAGCTCCATTTTTCTCTCAACAATATCTGTCATTCTATGGTATTTTGAAGTGAGCATTTCTTGTCTCAAAGGTTGCATATGGACATATACTGTGTGGGCCCTGAGAACTCTCTACAAATCCATTTCTCACAGTTAGAATTTGGAAAGGATCTTTTGGTGATTTATGAAGTTGTTGCTTCATAGATGCCACGGCATCTTCATGGGGCTGTAGCCAGTTAAAGGAAGGAAACTCCAGGAAAAACTGGGATGGGCTCCAACAAGCCCGCTGATGGAGAGCAGGCCCCTGTGTCTCCTCCCTCTCCCCCCAGCACCCCGTTTCCCATGCCGTGCCCTCCCCCTTGGCTCTTTAGCACCCAGGGTCCCACCACACCTTTCCTGCTCTCCAGGAGGAGCAGCTCCCTCCAGGTTTGCCTGGCTCCTTGGGAACGCACCACGCGCTCCAGGTGCTCCTGGGGGCAGGACACGCGGGGTTCATCCGTGCGGCTCCCTCACTGCAATGCCTGTCCCCTCCTCCCGTGTTTCCCCAGAGTGCTCTGCCCACACCTTCGGGGTCCCGCTCCCCCAGGTCATCGCCAACGACCGCGCCTGCCGGCAGCTGCAGGAGGCCGTGGGCAAGAGCCGGCGGCTCTGCCTGGAGGTGGAGGCCACGGTGACGAAGTTCCGGGCTCAGAGGCAGAAGAGGCTGGGAATGGGCACCAGCTGTATCCGGGCACCCGACCGGGGCTTCCCAGAGGAGCCGCTTTCCCCAGCCCTTGTGGACAAGAGCTCCTGGAGCCAGCGGAGGGTATGGTCCCTAAAATGGGCTATGGTGGTGCTGTGGGATGGGGGCGTCCGAATTGGGCAATAAATGGGATTTTCCAGGATCTTTTCTTACTGACTGAGTTGGTTGTGTCCCAGGCTGGGCCAGTCCCAGTCTGTCCTTGGGGAAATGGTGATGTCCCCAGTCCCCTCAGAGATGGACTGTGAGGAGTGGGAGGACTTCACTAGCACAGCTCTTATGGAGCTGAGGTTACCAGGGGGACATTTGAGGGTCCAGAGGACAAGGATGGATGGGACATGGGGAAGGAATTCTTCCCCATGAGGATGGGCAGGCCCTGGCACAGGGTGCCCAGAGCAGCTGTGGCTGCCCCTGGATCCCTGGGAGTGTCCAAGGCCAGGGTGGACTTTGGGGCTTGGAGCAACCTGGGATAGTGGGAGGTGTCCCTGCCCATGGCAGGGGCGGCACTGGATGCTGCCCTTTCCCACAAACCCGTGAGGTCACGGCAGTGACGGATCTGTGGGCTCATTCCTGCCACCTGCAAGTGCCCTCTGCTCCATCACAGGGGGCCATGTCCGTGGATTCCATCACGGACCTGAGCGACAACGCGTCCGAGCTGCTGGAGGCCCTGCAGCTCTCACACCCCCACGAGCTGGACCCTCGCAGGAGCCGGGGCAAGAAGAAGCCACTGAGCCTGAACCCCATCACCTGGCAGGTGCCACGGATTGTGGACAGGTGCTGCACTCACCTTGAGACACACGGTGAGGGATGGAAAAACTCCCTGTGTGTGGCCACCAGGGCATCCTGGCCTGGCCACCCCCAAGGTGGGAGGACGGCTGGGTTTAATGGGCACCGTGGGATTCACCCGAAGGTTGGACTCGATGGTCTTGGAGGTCTTTCTGTGAGTCCTGGGGCAGGGCATCTCCCAAAAAGCCTCCTGTGGAGAGTCCTCTGGGTTGGATGCAGCACCAGAGGGGAATGTCACTGAGGAGGGAATGTCACTGTGTGTGTCAGTGACCATCTCCTGCTGCCTCAACCTCTGCTGCACATCCAGCCCTCGCTCACAGTGACTGTCGGGTTGGGATCTCCTCCCTTCCCACAGGCAATCCAAGGAAATCTCATGGCTCCACAGCCTTTCCTTTTCCTCACTGCCTGGAGAAGGGAAAGCCAAGCAGGAGAAGCCCTACCACGGTGCTGAGGTGCTTCCAGGAGCAGCTAGGGTGGCAGGGAGCCATGGGAATGCACAGCACTAACCTCTCTGTCCCCCAGGGCTCCAAACTGTTGGCATCTTCCGTGTCGGGAGCTCCAAGAAAAGAGTCCAGCAGGTAAAGGGGGGCATTCACTGCATCCTCTGGCTGTGCCTTGTCAGGGATAGAGGCTCATGTGGATGGGGATGGATAGAGCTGACATTGGTGTGGAGAGGTCTGAAACAGACTAGAACTGACTGTGATTTTCATCCTTCCCATTTCTTCCATCTCCAAGCTGAGGGAAGAGTTTGACCAAGGGCTGGATGTTTTCTTGGATGAGCATCAAAGTGTTCATGATGTGGCTGCCCTGCTCAAAGAGTTTCTTCGGGATATGCCTGATTCCCTGATTCCCAGAGACCTCTATGGAGCCTTCCTCAGCACAGCCAGTGAGTACCTGTGGGGCAGAGCCCGCACAGCCACAGAAGGATTTGTGTCGGGGGCACCTCTCACTTGGTGAGGTTGCTCCAAGTCCTGTCCAACCTGACTTTGGACACTGCCAGGAATGGATCCTTCCTCACCACCCTTCTTTTCCAAAGCCTCTGGACAGCGATGGGATAGGTGTTGTGCTGCCTGGCACTGCCACAGGCAGTTACTGTAATCAGTGGGTTTGGTGGGGGTTTTATTTGATTTCTTTGGAACTGGACTATAAAAATCCCTCTGGTCCATGACTTTGGCTGTGGGGCTGTGCAGAATCCAACAACACCACAGCCCTTGCTGGGTTCTCCATCCCACGGGAGGAAGGGTGGGACAGCAGCCTGGCTCCCACCAGAGCTCATTCCCAAGCATGTGGAGGAGGGCTGGAAGTGCCTGGTGGGCTGGGACCCTCACTAACAGCTGCTCCCCAGCCCTGCAGGGGCCGGCCCAGCTGGACACCCTGCAGCTGCTGCTGTTCCTGCTGCCCCCGTGCCACAGTGACACCCTGCTCCGGCTCCTGCGCTTCCTGGCCGAGGTGGCCCGGCATGCTGAGAGCTCCTGGGACGCCGAGGGCCGCGAGGTAAGGCTGCTCCAGAGGAGCTGCCTGGGGAAAGCTGCTGGGGCTGGAAGTGAGCAGAGCTGCTGCAAGCCTGGGTGAAGGCTTCGGGAAAAAACAAATCCTTCACAGAACCCCAGGGTCATTGTGGTTGGAAAAGGTGGGAAGGTGAGGCAGGTGGGAATGGGATGAGTGTGTGCTCCAGCACCCCAAGCCCTTTGTGCTGGCCCTGCCACCAGCTCAGAGAGGACAAACTGGACCCAGACCAACATCTCACCCTCTCCTTGCCCTTGTGTTCCTGCCCTGGGGCGGGTGAGGATATCCTGGGACATCCCATGCCACTACATCCACAGTCCACAGGTTCCTTTTGTGCTTCCTTGTAGATCCCTGGGAATAAAATGACAGTGTCAAACCTGGCTACAGTCTTTGGTCCCAACATCCTGCAGAAGGAGAAGCCTGGAGAAAAAGATGCTGGTGCCCTGAACTTTGAGGACAGTGCTGCCATAATCCTGGTGCTCCAGAGGATGATCGAGCACCACCACTCCCTGTTCATGGTACGTGGGGCTCCTCAGGGCAGCCCCTCCAGCCCCTCCTTCCCTCTGAACTCTTCCAAGAGCAGCAGGGGAAGGATTTTGTCCCTGTCAGAGATGCAAACCTTGGTCTGTGCCCATCCTCTGGGAAGGCTCTGGCTCCATCCTCTCTTCACCCTCCCACAGGGCACTCGCAGGCAGCAGTAAGAGTCCCCTCAGGTCTATTGGAATGTGACATTTCAAGTCCCCAAAAAGCCTTATAGCAATTTTTGGGGTCTGCAGGGAGCCAAAGGACTGGGGATAGTGGGGGGAAAGCAAGGGCTGAGATCCTGCAGACCCTGGGAGGTGTGTGGGGTGTGACACCAACACGCTGGGTCTGTGACCACATCCTGGGGTCCTTCCTTGGCTGCCTCTGCTCAGCCTCCTGCTGAGAGGGGCCCCACGAATGGTGTGGCTGTGTCTCCCCAGGTGTCTCCAGAGATGCAGTGTGACGTGCTGAGGAGGCTGTTCCAGACAGACCCCGATGTCATCGAGTACCTGCTGCGCAGGAAGTTCCCTGACGTGCCGTAAGTGCCCGAGGGGGTCCTCAGGGCACAGGGACAAGTGACAGCACTCCGTGCTCGTCTTCCTCCAGATTGCTCCTTCCTCCAGCGCTCTGGTCACGAGCTCCCCAGCAAAAGCCCTTCACATTCCATCCTTCCTATCCCTCGGAGCTCCCTGCTCTCCCTGTTTGCTCCTCAGCCCGTGCCAGCTCTCACCAGAGCTCTGGTATCCACACAGGCTCCTGCCCAGCCCCTCCGCTGCTCCTGCCTCTCAGTGTCACACACTGATTCCTGCTCCACCACCAGCCTTCTCCAAACCTCCTCCATCCTCGGTGTCCACGTTTCCCTGCAGTCTTTGCCTGCCCTGTGTGTCTGTGTGGGGCTGCCAGCTCTGTCCATACATCCACATTCTGGGTGCAGGATGGGACAGTCCCCCTGAGGCTCAGAACAGGAGCTCGTGCCCTTCCCTAAGGTTTGAGATGGTGGCTGAAAGGACCTCATGTCCCATGAGCTGGGTCCACCATGGCACATAATGCAGGAGGGGGCTTGTTCCCTGGGGTTGGAAGTAGGGAATGGTTGAACACAGGGGATCCTGGGAAGCAGGGGGTGCTCAAGAGCCTTTAGTAGAGCTGACGACTCTTCAGTAAACGTGAATTGTCCTGTGGGAAGGGTTTTCCTGGACCACAGGCCACTTCCATACCAGTTTGGATGGGGCTTGGAGCAACCTGGTCTAGTGGAAGGTATCCCTGCCCATGGACTAGATGCTTTTCAAAGTTCCTTCCAACCCAAACCTAGGATTCTGTGATCCATGCTACAGCTTCTTGTTTGTCTTTGCATTCCTTTTGGGACTTTCTGGAGATGGCAATCTTTGGGATCACTGCTTGAGCCCATTTGGGAGTGCAGTAGGCAGTAGAAGCATTTGCAAACAGCATCTCTCTCTTTTTTGCTTCCTTAGGAGCCCAGAGCGTGAGGATCCCGGGCAGGACCTCGCTCCGTCCGCGCTGCCCGGCTGGACACACAGCCTGGAGCGAGGCTCGGTCTCCTCAGAGCTCTACAGCAACGTCTCCTTCCTAAACCTGGATGTTGGCATCTAGCGAGCCCTGGCCAGGCTCTCTGGACAAAACCAGGCAGCTTTTCCCAGCAAAACCCAGCCCCTGCCTCACTTTGGAGGCAGCCCCTGTGCCTGTGCCCTGGGGCAGAGCTGTACTCGGGGGTCACCTGCCAGGCTGGCACCTCCCTGCGGGTCCAACCGCTGCCACATCCTCAGCACAGCCCTCCCCTGCCACATCCTTCTCACAGGACCTTGGGGAATGGATTTCCATCCCTAGACCTGTGGGCACGCTTGGGAGGACAGGCTGAGGAAACTGGGACTGCTCAGCCTGGAGAAGAGACGGCTCAGAGGGACCTTATCTGTCGCCCTGTTCTTCTAAGTTCTTCTAAGTTCTTCTAAGCCTTCTGATGTTTACATTCTTGTAATGAAGTTTCTCATGCACTTTTTGTAAATAATTATTGGTTTACATTCTTCTCTAGAGAAGGAGAAATTTGATGGACTTGGTTTGTCCAGTATCATTGGAGCACTTTCATCCTCCAATCCACTGTCACTTTTGAAAGTCTATAAATATTAGAGTCAAGAAATAAACTTCTCTTCTTCTTCTCACCTTGAAGTTCCAGTGTCCACGTCGTTTTATTTCGTGTCCTATTGTAACATCTATCCATGTATCCAAATGCTTTTGGAAGGGCCTGGAGGGACAGAAGAAGGGGAATGGCTTCCCACTGCCAGAGGGCACAGCTAGATGGGCTATTCAGAGAAGTTCTTCCCCGTGAGGGTGGTGAGGCCCTGGCATAGGCAGCGACCCCTTCCAGTGCACCAGGCTGCTCCATCCAGCCTGGCCTTCTGGCCTTGAACATTTCCAGGGTTGGGCAGCCACAGCAGGGCACTTTTGGGGACACAACAGTGCCTCTGCTAACAATATTCCATATTCCACCACAGCCTGCACCCAGTCTTGGTCTGAAGGCGCCCAGACTTTCTCAGGTGCCCTGCTCAGGGCTGGGCTCTTATTCTGCAAAGGTCCCTTCCCTGCAGATCAGAACAGTCAGGATGGGTGGGGAAGCATTTCCCGGAGGAGCCTGTGCTGTGAGATAGCTGGTGAGACCTCCTGGGAGCTGATAAGCTCCAAAGAGCAGCAGAGCTGTTGTGTCTGGAGGAGCAGATAAATTTGGGACACCATGAGGCTGTGGAATGTTCCAGAGGCCACCGGAACACTCAAGTGTCAGCTGTGAAACCAACATTGTGTCCAGCCACTGCTCTGGGTGGGATTGTACCTGCTGCAAGAGCAGCCCCCAGCCTTTCAAATTCGTTCCTAGGGTGGTAAAACACTGGCACAGGGTGCCCAGAGCAGCTGTGGCTGCCCCTGGATCCCTGGAAGTGTCCAAGGCCAGGTTGGATGTGGCTTGGAGCAGCCTGGGATGGTGAAAGGTGTCCTTGCCCATGGCAGGGCATGGAACGGGATGGACTTTAAGGTCCCTTCCCACCTAAGCCATTCTGTGATTCCATGATTCTAGGATGGACCAAGGATGCTGACACAGGAAAAGTCCTGCTGGATTTCACTTTCCCAGCACCATAACGGGGGGCAGGGGGGCACGGGGAGCTCACTGGGAAGCGCCAGCTTTCTCTGGCTACTACAGAACCATCAAAGTCGCCGTAGGGCGTTTATCCCTGGCAGTGTCGATGGGATATTGCTGGAAACTCCGCTTGAGGGCAGCCCGGCACCGGCCTGGCCACGGCCTCCTGCGGCTGCACAGAGACTCTGCCTGCCCGGGGGCAGCCCCGGGGCACACGGGGCTGGCACGGAGCCGCTTCTGTTCCAGCCTCACGGAATAAACCCCCTCCCCAGACAGCTGCACATCTCACTCATGGAGCCTTGGCGTTGCTCTGGACCCGCTCTGGAGGGGCTGGCTGGCTTTTATCACACTCCAGGTTCTGCTTTCAGGGGCTCTTTGCCCCTGCAAGCCTTGGGGGTCACCTCAGAAATGATAGGGAAGGTTCTGTCTTGATCTTTCCTGATCCCCAGTGCTGGCACAGGAGGGGTTGCTGCTGTTGGGGGTGTCTGCTTTGGGGAGGTGGTTGCTTTTGGGGCAGTGGTGAATGTTTGGGGGAGTCTGCTTTTGGGGGGTTGGTGGCTCTCAGGTGCTGGTCACTGTTTTGGGGCTGGTCACTGTTTGGGGGGGTCATTGCTGTTTAGGGAGCAGTTGCTGTTTTTGGGGGCAGTTGCTGCTGTTGGGGTGGCTCTGGCTGGTTTTTAGCTCCAGCCCCACCAAAGCCCCCTTGAGCCCCTCACACCAGTGGGGTTTCACAGGCAGAGCCAGGCCTAGGGCCTGTGTGAGGGTACAACAGGGAGCATCTGCAGGAGTGGGACCGGCTGCTCGGATTCAAGGGGGCTTTAGAGTCAACAGAAAGAAAACAGAGCCCGAGCTCCTCTGTTTTTAAACCCCTGTGTCTCACTCACACTGCTGACCAGGATCCAGGGCAGGGCCCAGACACAGAGCTCTGGGCTTGACAGCTCTCTGGAAGACCTGTGGGAGAGAATTGTGGAATTGTTGAGGGTGGAAAAGCCCTCCGAGAGCACCGAGTCCAACCATTCCCCAGCCCTGCCAAGGCCACCCCAACCCCTGTCCCCAAGTGCCACATCCACATGGATTTTAAATCCCTCCAGGGACGGGCACTCCACCACTGCCCTGGGCAGCTGTGCCAGGGCTGGACAGCCCTGTCCACGAAGGAATTTTCCCTAATATCCCATCTAACCCTCCCCTGGCACAGCTTGAGCCCCGGGACCTGAGCCCAGGAGCTGTGTTCCACCTTCTGTCCGGGGTTTGTCAGGAGCGAGACCGGGCGGGGGCGTTCGGGGGTGTTTGGGGGTGTTTGTTTGGGGGTGTTTGTTCACGGGTGTTTGTTCAGGGGTGTTCGGGGGTGTTCGGGGGTGTTTGTTCAGGGGTGTTTGTTCAGGGGTGTTTGTTCAGGGGTGTTTGTTC
>VYZP01076998.1:26760-39721 GCA_013400635.1 Hypocryptadius cinnamomeus
CTTCCTGCTCAAACGCTTCTGGGATTCTATCAAGCCTTCGTAGGAGCAGCTCTTACTGGGCTGGCCGCAGCCCATCTGTGGGATGAGCTGGAGGGAGGGCTGAGCTGTCCGAGCTGTGCTCGGACCGGTGCTGGCCACTGCCTGCAGAGCCGGGAGCTGGAGCCGGCTCTGCCCCATCCCCAGCCTGGGCTGCTCCCCAGAGGCTCTTGCTGGCCCTGCCTGCCAGGTGGGTACCCCAACACCCCCGTGTTGCCCCCAGCGATGGCTGAGGAGCTCAGTGAGCTGTTGAGGGAGTTCGATGAGGTCATGGAGGACTTCGACCGGGGCCCTGCCAGTCAGTACCAGCAGCACCTGGAGGAGCTGAAGAGGAAAGCGGGACAGAGCGTGTATGACAGCGGCATCGATGAGCTGGAGAGTGAGTCTGGGCTGGGGGTGAGGAGCCCTGGGGAGGATGGTGGGGGTGGGAGGTCTGTGGTTCCTGCACGGAGCACATCTTCCTGCTGACACTGCCTGACTCAGCCCTGGTGGGCTGGATGAGCAGTGCGGGTATGACCACTGGATACTGGCCCAGGACCTGGCAATATCTGAAGGGCTCCTTATGCCAGGCAGGCCACAGGACCCTGAGAGGCTGGGGATAACCCAGTTCTCTGTAATAACCCTGTCCTTGTAACTGTGCCCAGACAACCTCTGGTGCTCTTTGACCTGAGAAAGAAACTCAGTTCCATTTTCCCAAGCATTCCTAGAAGCAGGGGAGGAGCAGATGGGGTCTGCAAGAGTGTGCCACCCTGTGCCATGGGTGTGATCAGGCCATGTTCCTGCAAAGTGTTCATCAGGTGCCTGTGCCCAGGCCAGGGACTGATGTTCTGTCTCCGCAGGTGCCAGCACATCCCCAGGAAGCAGCCTCAACTCCAGTGAGGAGCACCTCAACAGCCCAGCTGACACTTATCCCACCAAAGGTGAGCCTGGCCCCACCCAAAGGGGTTTGCAGGGCTTCCTTCTCTGTGCTCAGCTGGGCTTGGCAATGACAGCCAGCCCTGGATAGGGGGGTGCCAAGGGGGCCCTACAGAGTGGGAATGAGCCCTTGTGTCCTGGCAGGAGCCTGGAAGGGCAGAAGTTGGATTGGGATTTTCCCAGCTGTGGTTGGGCTGGCTGGGTCAGACACAGCTGGAGCAGCTGTGCTAGGAACAGGGGGTTGGGGTCTCTCCTCTCCCCAGTGAGAGGAGGAATGGGAAGACCTGACTGTGTTTTTCCCCACTAGCAAAGCTTGGAGACACGCAGGAGCTGGAGGAGTTCATCGCAGACCTGGATAAAGCCTTGGAGGGTACATGGCCAGCCTTGATCCCTGCACTTCCCACGGGATGGGACACCTGGGCTGGGGCTCCTCCCCTGCCCCTGACTTGGCACAGCCTGGCCAGCACCTCCTCTGCCTGGGGGTCCCACTGCAGGGGGCTTGGAACTTGATTTTGGCTGCAGTGGTGGAACCCTTCCATCCTTCCTTTTGGGGAGGGGCTCATGCATGTCACCTCCCTCTTCCCGCTTTTTCAGCTTGGGAAGAAATTCCATGGCTTAAGTGTCTTCCCCCTCTGCTGCCTCAGTTTCCTCAGATGAGGTGCAGTGCTGGTGCCTGGGGGAGGGGAGTGGGGACACGAAGGCTGGGTTAGTCCTGGCAGTGAAACCCAACAGGACAGCCTGCAGAGCTGTTGATGTTTTGGGGAAGATGCACAGAAACCTGTGGCCCTCTGCCTGCAGCCTCCCTCCAGCTGCTGCTCAGAGGCTGCTCTTTACCTGAGGGGGAAGGTGAGCAGGAGGAAAAAAGGAAAGGATCTTCCCTTGTGGTGTATCCTAACCTACCCCACCAGGAGGGAGGAGAGTGGGCCTGTGTGGTGGCAGGGACGGCAGTCCTGTTGGTCATGCTCTCCTCCTCCAGATGTTTCCCTCCTGGTAAGAGCCTGGGGGTGTCCCTGTGAGAGGGGGTGATGCTGTGCTCGGTGTCTCTGGCATCTGTATCCAGCAGCCCTGGAGAGTTTGGCTGCTCCCCAATGGTTGCTTTGCTGGGGAAACCGAGGCAGAGGCCACTTCCTCCCACAGGGGCCCTGTGTGATGTGCTGGAGGCAGAGAGAACCTGGTTAAAAAACCATTTCCCCCCACGCAAACTGTGTGAGGCACAGTTCTGCTATCTGTTCCCATCCCTGGTGTCCAAAATGAGGTGGCTGGTGGGAAGTGTTCCTTTGCAGGCCCCAGCGATGCTGGGAGGGAGGGAGGGGACCAGAGCTGACCCCCTGCCCCAGATTTCTGCTCTAACCGTGCAGACTGTCACCATCTTGTGTTCATCCTGCAGAGATGTGAGCTGTGCTGTGGAGTCTGGAGAGGAGCAGCCCCAGCCCTGAGTCTCCTTGATGCTGCCTCTGCTTCTGCACCCCCGGCTGGGGTGGGGATGGCTCCGGGGACAGGGACGGGCAGTGGGGACGGATCCGGCCGCGGGATGATGGTGGCAAGGCCCTGCCAGCGCCAGGAGGGGACAGCCCTGGGCGGGCACCTGGCCCTGCCCTGCGCGGGGTCTGGTGGCTCCGTGGCCCGAGGGGTTTGGGGGGGGAGCTGGGCTGCTGCTGAAGCCCCCACAGTGATTTTGGGGAAGATCAGCTTGCAGGACGTCAGTGTGACCTCAGTGTCCCCCCCAGGCTGGGAAGCCTGGTTCCTCGGTGGCATCTGTCACTGCTGAGCTTTGCTTTGCATGGGGAGCCCCAAATCGGGCCCCTCTCTGCCCCCTAAGTGCTTCTGCTCCAGCTGCTGCTGTAAATACTGTAAAAAATATGTTTTGTGCTGTACAGAGGGGACATGGTTCTGTGAACAGGATTTTAAACCTCTGCCTGTCTGTGTCCATCTTTTTCCCATTGGCAGGGGTGAGAGCAGGGGTGCCTGGGGCTGCCAGCTGGTGGGACTGGCATTGGAGAAGGGGGAAAACCTCAGGGAAGCAAGTCCAGCAGCACGTGCCTGGCTAAAGAGCAATGTCAGGAATCCCTTGTCCTGCCTCCTCCATGGTGCTCGGACGGGGGGGTGGCAGAGGGCGCAGGGTCCGTGCCTTTCCCCACCTGCTCAGGGACATGGACCACTGCCTGCCATCCTTCTGGCATGGAGGGCCCTGCTCCAGGGCTCCTGCTTCCAAAGGGAGGGCTCTGGTGCCACTTCCCTTGGATCTTGCCCCTGTCAGCAGCCCAGGAACAAGGCCCAGGGATGTGGGTTTGCAGCCCTCCGCCAAGCTGAGCTTTGAGTGAGGTTTGGCCGAGGATGGGATGATGGGTCCCCCCGGGATTCCCCTCCTGTTTTTCCCCCTGAAGTTTCCCATCCCTGGGAGGTGCCACCAGGATGACAGAAGAGGAACCTGTGGGGTGAGGAATCTGCTCATCCCCCTCTCTCCCTGTGATCTTCACGTGGAGCAGGGTCACGTGTGGCTCTGCTGCAGCTTGTCTGAGCAGGAAATAGGCAGTTTCAGTTTGTGCCCTCATCCCTGGGCTGTGGGTGCTGAGCAGGAGGATGTTGGACACCCCCTCTGCCAGCCCCAGGACTCAGTGCTGCTGAGGAGGCTCTGAGCACACACGGATCCCAGCCTGGTACAGCTGGTCCAGCAGGAGGGTGGCAGCCCCTGGGCAGGGCTGGCAAGGCGACGCTCTGGGCTGTTGCTGTCCCCATGCTGTGTGATGTGACCACTGAAGTCTGTCCCAAATGGACCCCGAGGGGCAGCCAGGAGATGGGGGTGAGTGTGTGCCAAGGTGGTGACACTCAAGAGATGTCTGTGACACTCAGGGATCCGTCTGTGACCCTCTGTGGTGACACACAGGCCCCGTCACTGGGGCCAGGGTGGTGTGGGGACTGTCCCCTGTGTCACTGAGGGCGTTTTTCCCCTCTGAGTCACTGCAGTCAGCGTTTTGCCCCCGCTGTCTTGCTCTGACTCTGGTGTCTGTTCCACCCATGGTCCTGTTCTGCCACCAGCTCCTCCCCAGCCTGGGCAGGAAGGGGCTTTAAACCCACCCCAGCCAGCACGGTCCTGATGGGTGACAGCAATGCTCGGGCTGTCACTGTCCCCAGGTCCCATTTGCCTCCTTCCTCCCCCACAGCAGTGGCAAATGTTGCCAAGCTACAGAAATAAATATTTTCCAGCCCCAAATCTGCTGAGGCCAATAACCCCCGCAGCCACAGCACAGCTCTGGTGACACTCTGGGGGTTTGTTTGTTGTGGGGGTTGCCAGGAGCAGTTTGGGGTGTCACCCTGGGCTCCTCCAGCCCCTCAGGGTTGGGATGGGTGGGAGCTGCCCCTGTCCCATGGCTGAGCTGTCTCATCAGCATAGGGGCCTCTCCTGCCCCAGTGACACAGACCTCAGCATCTGCTTGGGTTGGGGCTGGGGGCCCAGGGGGTGGCACCCCAGTGCCAGTTCTATGTGTGGGGTGACAGAGGCCCTGATGCCAGCCCTGTCCTGCCCAGCCTGTGCTGACAGCAGATCATCCTAAACCTCCGTGCTGGGCTGCCCAGGGCAGTGGTGGAACCCCCACCCCTGGAAATATTCAAAAAACATGTGGATGTGGCATTTGGGGACACGGATTAATGGTGGCTTTGGCTGTGCTGGGGGAACAGTTGGACTTGATGGTCTTGGAGGGCTTTTCCCACTTAAATGATCCCATGATTCTGTGGCTTCTGCACAATGCTGAAGCAGCTCCCTTTGGCCACAGGGGCTCTTCTGCAGGGACAGGGGGTAGATTTTGTTTCCTGAGAACACCAGCAAGAGCTTGGGGACACTCCAGAGTGGCCCTAAGATGGAGACTGTGACATCCACTGACCATGGAGGAGCAGCCGAGAAGGAACCCTGACCTTGCTCCCACACTCACGGGGATGTAAGGCTGAGGGTCTGGGGGGTCCATGAGCTGGAGGGTCTGGTGTGTAGGAGGGTCTGTGGGTCAGAGGGTCTGTGGCCCTGCACGTGCCCTGGAGGTGCTGCGAAATCAATCAGAGCGAGCACGCACTTCCTGCAATACAGGCAGTTCCTCCCCAGGGTGCTGCCCCCCACAGCAGGAAAAGCATCCAAGACAGCCCTGGCCAGGCTGGAGTGGGGCTGTGCTGCTGCACCGGGCCACCAGCGAGGCTGTCACTGCTCCCTGCTGCAGTCCCCAAGGGCCCCCGGGTGTTTTCTCAGAAGCAGCGGCAGCGGGAAGTGGGTAACCCGAGAGAGGCGGCTGCGAGAGCCTGCAGCGGCTCCCGCAAGCCCGGCCCCCGCAAGCCCGGCCCCCGCAAGCCCGGCCCCCGCAAGCCCGGCCCCCGCAAGCCCGGCTCCCTGTGGCTCCTCTGCAGCCCGCAGGGGCTTTTGCCAGCAGAGCAGGCGCTGGGTCCCACACACTTTCCCCCACCGGTCCCCAGCGAGCCCCTTTTCCGGGCTGGGGATGCAGCTCTGGCTTGGAGCAGGTCTCCTGCCTTCCTGGGCATCCAGATGGACCTGCTGGGACATGGAGGTGACAGCTTCCAGCTGGCAGCCAGTCACCTCCTTCCTGTACTGCATGGACCACCTCAGGGCAGGTGTTGCCTGTATCTCTCTGCTTTCCCCAACTCTGATATCCCCAGGAAAAAGGGACGGAGGGACACGTCCCTCGAGGCAGGACTGCCATGCACATACCAGGGGGCTGATGGAGCTGGAGAAGATCCTCCTCCTGCCCAGGTGTGATGCTCCTCAGTGAAGTTGCTCCCACCTGGAAGGATCTCCCCAGCCACTGAGGGGGCAGAAAGAGTCAGCAGAGTTCCCCTAAAAGAAGTTGTTGCCACCCTGCAGTTTGGAGAGGAACCTCAGCTCTCTGGGGAGGGGAAGTCCCCAGCTGCCCAGACAGTCTGGCTGTGGTAGTGGAAGAGGCTGTAACTATTTTGGGAGACAACGTAACCCCGGGGATGTCACAGGCTTTCTGCCCTGTAAAGCCCCCTCACATATTTTTCTGAATCCCAGAATGGTTTGGTTTAAAAGGGACCTTAAAGCCCTTTAGTAGGGACCTTAAAGCCCTTTAGGGACCTTAAAGTCCCTAAAGCAGGGACACCTTCCACTGTCCCAGGCTGCTCCAAGCCCCAGCCTGGCCTTGGGCATTGCCAGGGATCCAGGGGCAGCCACAGCTGCTCTGGGCACCCTGTGCCAGGGCCTGCCCACCCTCCCAGGGAACAATTCCTTCCCAATATCCCATCCATCCCTGCCCTCTGGCAGTGGGAAGCCATTCCCTATCGCCTCTCCCTCTTTGTTCTTGTCGCCACTCCCTCTCCAGCTCTCTTGGAGCCCCTTTGGGCTCTGGAAGGGGCTCTAAGTTCTCCCTGGAACTTCCTTTCCTCCAATTGAGCAGCCCCAGCTCTCCCAGCCTGGCCCCAGAGCAGAGGGGCTCTACCCTTTGGAGCATGGAGGGATTTTTCCACATTTACAGGACAGGGAGAATTTGGGTCCTTTTGGATTTGCCAGGGGTGGTTGCTGCACCCCAGGGCTGGGAGGATCCTCCGCAGCGCTGGGACTCCTGATGTCCCTGGGGAGCCTCCGTGTGACCTCCAGCTGCCCGTGGGACAGAAGAGCTCCCCCTCCCAGGGATCCCAGCCCCCACGGATGGAAGGAGAGAGCCTCCCCCGAGTCCCTGGTGAGGGTCTGAGCGTGGCGAGCACTGTGATCAGGGGTTGGTGTTGCTTCCTCCGGCCGCTGTTCCCCGCTCAGCCTCTGACCTCATCCCGCAGCTATCCAAAGAGACAATGCCGGTGGCGGCGGCCAGCACGGTATCCTGTCCCCTCGTGTCCCCCCGTCCGGTCACTTCCCGGGATTGTTCTTGTCCCCTGGCCGCGCTGTCCCCCGGGAGCGAGCAGGGCCGGTGGCCGCTGCGGCTCTGCCCAGCTGGAGCACGGCTGGGGCAGGGATGGAGCAAGGAGAAGCCATCCTGTCCTGAGCTTCCTCCTGCCACCCTCTGCTCCGCCAGGAGCTGTCCTAACGCCACCAGCCCCGTTCCCATCGCAGACAGAGCCTCGGTGTGACGGTGCCGAGCCCGGGGAGCAGCGGGGTCGTGGCTGCACCGGGCCGGGCTCCCTGCTGGCTTAGTGGCATTAATCTCAGGACTGAACCGGTTCATCCAACACCAGGAGAATCCAGCCCCTGTCACCATTCCTCGGCTCCAAGCCTCCTTTCAGTCAGGGGCTGAGCCTGCAAATACCCTCCTCAGCATAATCCCCGATTTCTGTGCCCAGAGGCAGCAGCTTGCTCCAGCAGTGATCTTTGGACCTGGAATATCTGCTTGTCCCCATGAAATTCTTTGTGTTTTGGGAGCACAGTGCCCAGCCATGCTCCTTCCTCGCTGTGTCCCAAATGTCCTTCTCATGTCCTGCCTGTCCAGCTGCTGTAGGGAATGTTTAGATTGTAAAGTTCAGCTTGTAAAGTTGAATATTTCAGATTGTAAAGTTCAGCTCTTTTCCTATTTGGCTGTGATATTTACTTTTTTGGGATATGTTCATAGAATCCAACACTAGTTTGGGTTGGGAAGGAACTTAAAGATCCAGTTCCACCCCCTGCCCTGGACAGGGACACCCTCCACTGTCCCATGTTGCTACAAATCCCAATGTCCAGCCTGGCCTTGGGCACTTCCAGGGGATCCAGGGGCAGCCACAGCTGCTCTGGGCACCTGTGCCAGGGCCTGCCCACCTTCACAGGGAAGGATTTCTTGCCAATGTCCCGTCTACCCCTGCTCTCTGTCTGTTTGAAGCTGTTATTCCTGGCTCTCTGCTGGCTCCAGCTGCATTCCAGTTGTCAGCCCTGGAAGGCCAGTGCTGGGTGGGCATTGCTGGCAGCCCCTCTGTGCAGAGGCCAGGGGGATGGAGCATCCTGCTGCTCATCCCTGCAGCTGTGCATGCTCTGGAGCATCCCTCCTTCCCTCCTCCCTGCCTGTTCTTGGTGTGGTCAGCTCAGCCCCCCTGATCCCTCTGGGACAGCAGCTCTGGCCTGGCACTTGCAGTAGGGGCTGCACCAGGAGCTGGTTTTGTCCTCCCTGAGGGTTGCCCTGGTTTGTCCCAGCCAGGGAAGCAGCAGGGAAAGCAGCATCTCTCCCCTGGGTGCTGGATCCAGGGTGGCCCTGAGCACTCAGGGATGGCTCCTGGAGCACCCAGTGCTTTGGGCTGGGTTCTGCTGGGATCCGGTGGCTGGGAGACGAGGATCTGCCATAGCAGCAGAGGCAGAGGGCAGTGGGTTCATCCTGGAATGATGCCAAGGGTCTGTACAGGGAGCTGGGGGGGACATTGGATGCTCCCAGCTCCCCGTGGCCACGTGTTTCCAGCTTCTCCTATTTCAGGGCTTCCTGTTTCCCTCAGCAGAGTGCCTTCCCGGCAGGCTGGGACCAGCCTGGGGCTGTCCCTGCCTTGCTGGGACGGGGCTGGGCTCCGCATCCAGCCAGGGGGATTTGTTCTTCCTTCTGGTGGTGTTCCTGAGCATGGAAAACAATGGGCAGGAAATGGGGATGGGGTCTGTGTTCCTCCCTCGTGGAGCAGCTCCGCCTCGGCTGAGGGAGCTGGGGGGGCTCGGCCGGCAGACGGGGAGGCTCAGGAGAGACCTTTCCTCTCCCTGCAGTTTCCTGGAGGGAGGGGGGAGCCGGGTGGGGATTGCTTCTCCCAGGTAACAACTGGCAGGACAAAAGAAAACGCCTCAAATTGTTCCAGGGGAGGTTTAGGTTGGATATTGAGAAAATTCCTTCATGGAAGGAGCTGTCCAGCCCTGGCACAGCTGCCCAGGGCAGTGGTGAAGTGCCCATCTCCGAAGGGGTTAAACAACCCTTTGGATGTGGCACTGGGGACGTGGGTTAGTGGTGGCCTCGGCAGTGCTGGGATCTTGGAGAGCTTTTCCAACCCCCAAAATTCCATGGACCTGTGATCGCTCCGGGGCTTCGCGCTCCTCTGGGTGGTCTCCCAGCAGGAACCGGCCGCGTTTCCGGACCCGGAGGTGAAACCAGCGGCTTTTGAGGCAGCGCGGGGTACCGGGGGCTCCGGGATGCTCGGGGCTGGCTCCGCTCCGGCCCGGGCCTCGGCCGCCCTCTAGTGACCCCGGCACGGGCACGGGGACACGGCCGTGGCGCTGGGGACAGCGCGGGCACAGCGCGGGCTCCGTGGGGGGACGAGGAGGGGGCATCACTGGTGGGGGTCTCTTCTGGGGAGGCCAGGGACGGGTCAGTGATGGGGNGGGCAGCGCGGCCGCTTCTCCTCCCCCTCCCGGTATGTGCGGCTGTGCTCTGGGCCCTGGTGGGGAGGAACGCGGCCGCCGCGCAGGGAGTTTTGCAGAAGGCAGCGGCGGTGGAAGCTCGGGGCAGTGACGGAATCGGGGCTTGCGGGTCCCCGCGTCGGGCAGGGACGTGCCCGTGACTGGCAGGAGTCAGTGACTTCCAGCTGCCAGAGGGCAGGGATGGATGGGATATTGGGGAGGAATTGTTCCCTGGGAGGGTGGCAGGCCCTGACCCAGGGTGCCCAGAGCAGCTGTGGCTGCCCCTGGATCCCTGGCAGTGCCCAAGGCCAGGCTGGACGCTGGGGCTGGGAGCAGCCTGGGATGGTGGAAGGTGTCCCTGCCATGGCAGGGGTGGGAGATGGGCTTTGAGGTCCTTCCCATCCCAAGCCCTTCTGTGACTCCGTGAGTCCCCTGTGTGAAGTGCCAGCAGCCCCCCTGTGCCAGGGGCAGGCTGGCTCTGCCCCACGGTTCAGCCTGGGAAGGGCCCTGTGTCCTGGCTGGGATTCCTTGCCTGAAACCCTCTTTCTCATCCAGCAGCTCCAGGAAGTGCCAGAGTGGTGGCAGGAGCAGCTGATCCTTGGCAGAAGGTACTGACACAACTTGTTGGATGGATAAATGGCCCTCTGGAATGGTCGCTGACCTCTCCGTGGGGGAATGCCACTGCTGGGGGCAGAGAATGGGATGGGGCAGCACAAGGAGGGGATTCCCTCCTGTCTGTCCCTGCTGCAGTGCATGGGGTGCAGCTGGTGTCCCTCTGGGTCTGTTTGGGTGCTCAAGGAAAATTCCCCTCTGAAGAAACCTCCAGGAATAGAGAGGGTAATAAACAGAGCAGCTGGAATTTGGGAATCCTGTGATACTTTGTGTTCCCAGCCTCTGGGTGCTGTGAGCTTTGGCCTGTCCAGGCTTTAAAGCCTTCCTTAATCTTGGATCTTGTTCCTCAGGTTTTTGCACCAGAATGAAACGAATGATTCAACTTTTTATATCTGTTCAGAGCAGATGTTTGTGGAATGCACACTTTGGAATTTTCCAGGTGTTGGTGGTTCTGTTCCAGGCTCAGGGGTCTATGGGACAGGACTGGGAGCACCTGGGAGGCTGTGGGGACATGGCTGGCACTACTGCTCTTCTGACTCCCTTTATTCCCACAAGGACTCAAAAACAGGATTGCTTTTGTTTTCATGTGCTGCATGGGTGGTGCTTGTGTAGAATAGAGAATTGTTTTTAATTCTTTGGGATGCAGCAGCCGAATCATCTTCTGGCTGTGCTGAGCTGCCCCCTTGGGAATGGCTCCCACCCCGTGCACGGGGCAGGGAATGGGCTGGGGGGTGTGACCTCACACTTGGCTGCACCAAAATATCTTTTGAGGTTTGGATTTGTGCTCCTGTACCTTGCATCTACCTTCACCCCCCCTTCCCCAAATCCCAGATGTTTTCTTTCCCTCTGTCACAGTCCCTCACTTTCTTCTTCCCTCCATGTAGTGCAAGCTGCCACCGGCCGTGTCTCCAGCTGGATGTGGCTGCTATAAAGGAAGGTGAGTTGGCCCCCAAATTTCTCACCTGGAGCACGTTCACACAGAGGTCATCCACGCAGTATCCCACATCCCTTGGGTGTTCTGGGAGTTGGCCAGGATGTCTGCAGCCCCAGGCTGCCCAGACAGGTGAGGGCTGGCGCTGACTGACCTTGCCATGGTTTGGTCACGGACTCATCCAGCAGGTTTGTCCAGCAGCTTGGATTGGGGTGTGAGTGCAGAGGTGACAGCTTGGGTGGAGTGGTTCTGTGCATCAGGCCTTTAATTGTTCCCTCTGGGATAACAACCCCCTTCTGGTGCTGCAGCACAGCCTCACAGCAGGTGTTTGTGAGGGACTGCGAGCCCTGGTTTTATAGGTCATGGAATGCTTTGGGTTGGAAGGGACCTTAAAGTCCATCCAGTCCCACCCCCTGCCAGGGACAGGGACTCCAGGGTGCTCCAGGCTCCAGTGCCAGCCTGGCTTTCGACACTTCCAGGGATCCAGGGGCAGCCCCAGCTGCTCTGGGCACCCTGTGCCAGGCCCTGCCCACCCTCACAGGGGAGAATTTCTCCCCAGTATCCCACACAGCCCTGCCCTCTGGCAGTTAAAGCCACCATTCCTTGCTCTCCATGGATGAATACATGTTTTGGTTGGAGCAAGGATGCTTTAGTTGTCCCTGGATTTTGGGGAGAGGAGCAAGCCTAGCTGAGTGCTTTGGTCTGACAGAGCAACTGGTGGCATTTTGGGGTGGAATATTTCCATCATATCCCTGATTTTCTTCTTAGTAGTCCCTTTCCCGCTTCATGGCTTTTCCTCCAGAATACTTGGGCCCAAAATGTCCCAGTTTGTGCTGTTGCCAGGTGGAAGGTGAGGTTGGAATGTGTGTCCTGCTTTGGGAGGAGGTTGGAACCATCCCTGGAAATTCAATGAGCCTGGAGAGTGGCTCCAGTGCTGCACTGGCCCTGTGCTATTGTGCCAGCTTGTTCTGCCTCAGTGCAGTGGGGTTCAGAGCTGCTGGGCTGTGATCCAGCACTTCCAAAGGCTGCCTTCATTCCTTCCTTCTTCAGGAACTTCTGTTCATTTCTTAACCATCGGCAAGGAAGGAGAGTTTACAGTTCAGGTCAAGGAGGTGCCTGTGAGTGGAATGAGATCCTGTGGTTTGATAAAAATGTATAAAATCACCTCCATGTTGTGTGCTGAGCAGCTGGGATGGATTTTGTGGAGAGGGAGGGTTTGGAAAGGTACCTGGTGTGCTCAGCTCTCGCCGTGTAATTCCCGCTGCAGTTGGCAGCAGCTCCGGGTCATCCACGTGGCTCCCCGGGGGTTCAGCAGCAGCCTCAGCCTGGCCTCTGGCTCTCTTCCCCTTATCCTTTCCCTTGCCTCAGGGAGGCTTTCCCAGCCTGTTCTCTCCTAGGATTTTGTGCAAGTTGGGTGTTTTGTGTTCTCTGTGTGCCTGAAAATCCCGTTAAACCTGTTGCAGCCCATATTTCAGTACTGTGGGGGTTTTCTACCTTGCTGAGCAAGAGGCAGAGCTTAGTTCTCATCAGAATGAGTCTGGACCTGGTTCCATGTGGTGCTGTTTGGATTTTGGCGTGTGCTGAGAAGTGTCTCCTAAAAAGAACACCAAAAGGGGAAGGTGTTCTGCTGGAAGAGATCCAGCTGGGTGTTTACAAAGCATGGAATGACAGGTTTCCGGCTGGGACTTGATGCAAGTGTGACTCTAAACTGGCCTATAAAATATAATTGAGAATATCTGTTGAAGTCTTGCTTTTGTAGCCATGGTAGTCTTTAAAACAATTAAAGAAGAAAGAAAAATGGGAAAAAAGAGGTGGTGTTTGAGGTGAGATGGTATTTTATCAGTGGTTATTTGGCTTTTTTTCTGTCTGACACAGTTTTGGGCATCAGCCTTCTCTGTTAGATATGTAACAGCACATCCTTTTTCCTTTTGAATTCCAGGAGAATAACTAAACATAGCAGATATGGGAAGAATGGGATAAGTGTAAAGCGAATGATCCAAAGGTGTGGATCCTCTGTGGTGGTGAATGGACAGCGTGTGACTCCAGCAGAGACATTTTTAACCTGGAAAGTGGAAATGAGCTTACAAAGTACTACAGAACAAATTCACAAACCAGTAACTTACTTATTTGGGAAGCACAGAATTCTCTTTATTTGTTGCACAGAGAAGCTGAGGCTGCCCCATCCCTGG
>VYZP01077006.1:0-12565 GCA_013400635.1 Hypocryptadius cinnamomeus
CTGTGACAGACTGCCACCAGGATGCTGCCTTGATGGCCTTCCCTCTAATTCTCATCCATTGGCTTTCAACCTTATTTTCACAATCCTTGATCTCCCTCAAACCACTCTCCAAGGAGAGCCACCCCACTGCCTCTCCTTCCTTGTCTGTGCCTTCTGATGAGCTTGTGGCCATCCATTGCAGCACTGCAGTCATGCGAGTCATCCCACCGTGTTTCTGTGATGGCTACTGTGTCACAGCTTTCCTTCTGTGCCATGGCTTCCAGCTCCTCTTTGTTATCCATGCTGTGTGCATTGGTGTCGATGCTCTTCAGCTGGGCTGCCAATTTCACCCTCAACACTGAAATGCCACCCTTTTCTAGTGAGTCTGGTCTTACCTCTTTCCTCCTTCGAACCAGAGTTTAAAGCTTTCTCAATCTGCCCTGATAATTCATGCAATAGAATCCTTTCCCCTCTTTAGACAGGTGAACCCCATCCATTTTTACAGCAGGCCTGGTGCTATACAAACCACCCCATGATGAAAAAAAGGCCAAAATTCCATTGATGACACCAGTCTTTAAGCCACATATTCCTCAGGTGGGATCTTCTGTTTCTTTCATCATTCTTCCCTGCTACTGAAGGGATTGAGGAAACACACCACCTGTGCTCCTGTCCTTTCAAAAAGTTGTCACAGTGTCCTGAAGTTCTTTATGATTGTCCTAGGACTTCTCAACATTGTTACTGCTGACCTGGGCAACCAGAAATGGGTAATAATCTGAGAGTTAAATCAGTCCAGGGAGTTTCCGCTAATATCTCTTACTATCTTGTGGGACAGATCTTGTTGTCATACAGGGCCCTCAGTTCCCCTCAGAAGGTAGTCACCTACAATTTAAAAGCTTTTGCCTCATTTTAACTTTTTAACTGGATTTAGAAGTGCAAATTTTCTCATGATTCAGTGTTCCTTTTCCTAAACCTGCAGAATAATATTATGTGTAGGTAATTTATCATTATCTCCTTGATAATGTAATCACAGTAAGCTAATTTACAGATAAACATTCCATACTTTTTGTCTTTTTTGTTACTTCATATAAGTCTTCCAACAGTTTTGGCCAAAGCACATAGTTGGCAATGATAATGTATTCTGTTGAAAGGGGAAATTCCACTTCTGTACAATCACATGACATTTTTCTCAATTGTTGTAGGAGAAAAATGCTGTAGACTTGATTGCAATTCAGTTCCTTTGTAAAAACTTTATTTTGCAATTAATTTAATTGTCATCTGTTTGCAATTATGATTCTTCTTGTAGCGATGTGATGGTCTTCTTGTTAAAATATTGTGCCAACACTCCAGAGTCTTTAGTTATGTCACTGACATTCTGTGTGACTTTGGAAAAACAATTTTAGTCAGTGTTTTCAAAAGTATGTACATCCTTTCTCCAAAGTCAGTGGAAATTCAGACTCCTAAAGAACCTAGATAATTTTGTGCCAATTACTATGGTTATTTTGTACATAATATTTTCCTTACTCAGAGAATAAAATAATAAAAATAGAAAGTTTCTTTCAGAAGTTTCAGGAGTCTAAGGTGGCTGGAATAAATGTTGCAGTAGCCCTCATATAATGAAAGCAATTTTAATAATGTTTGAATGCTTTTGTAAAGAATTAGAAGTTGGAGAACTATTGTGATTATTTTCTGATTTTGGAAAGCTCTTTTTTTTTTAATTGTAGTACACCATTCGTTTATTTTGGGGCTACCAGGTAATTTACATGGTTGGTAGTAATGTTGATTGCCACATATGGTAATACTAATTGTAGTGACTTTACAAGACAGAGATAGATAAAGGTAGTTTACTTGGATCCTAGGAAATAAACTCAAATATAAATCTAGAATATTCTATATTAAGAGGATCAAAAGGAGGTGAAAGTCTCTCTGACATCCCTGTCCAAAACTACAAGTTTGCTAGATCCTGATTTTTTTTCACCCACCCTCTTTTGCCTATTTTCAGCAGATGAATGTATGACACTGAATTAAGTGCATGCCTCCTGTGGCAATAGGGGATGTCCCTCACTAACCTCTTTCCCAGAGGGATTTTACTTTGAAAGCAAGTTGGCAGGTGGAAGACTTACTGTTTTTTGTCCTCATAGAGCAGCAATGTGGCACAGTGCCTTGTCCTTCCAAAATAGTTTTTTACCTTGTAGACATTCAGGTATTGTGGAAACAACTGCCTAGCTGAGACCATGAAACATGCACAGTCATAAAACATAGAAATGTTTACAAATGTGAACTCTAACTTGTTTATTCTAAAGCATAATTTAATTCTCTGTTTCAAAAAAAAGTGTAAAAATAGTGAAATTTAGAGTTCCTTGTACTGCAGCAAGAAGTAATAATACATGCACAGTGCAAATGCCTCAAGAGGAGCACACATTCCAAATTTCTGGGATAAAAGCAGGATTTTAGTTCTTGAACAAGCACAGATCAGTGTTGCAGGTTACAACAAAATCTAAAGAAAGGTTAGGGGTAGTACAGGTCTGTATATGTTAGTTTCTGGTGGCTACTGAGATAGAAGGAAGAAAATTGCCACAGAAGCAACGTGAGCAATCCTAGGATGAGACATGACAAATCTGTCTATGCTTTTGTAATGGTTTTAATCTGTGATATAATTCAGGAACACAGGTAATCAAATGAGTTTGCCTGTTTGTTATACACAAGCAAGTGAGGTTACACATTACTTACTAAGGTAGCTCTGATTTTATGGTTTTACTCTATGAATGAGTACAAATATTCTAAATATTTTAACCCCCTTTTCTGTCAGGGTGCTGCAGTGCAAATTTTTATCACATAGTATAGTCATTGCTGCAAAAAGTTCATTAAGGAAGTAGAGAAATAAAAGATTTTTTTTTCTCCTTTATCTTGCCTAATGAGATAGGGCCTTGATTTTTTTACTCTTATTATAGGACTGATCAATTGTCAATAACAATTATCAGCATCCAACCCACTACAGATTTAAGAAATAGTTCACGGTCCAGTGTATGTGATCTGCAATTCTAATACCCTGATAGAAGTAAAATGCACAATTTGAAATGGGTATGACTTTTAAAACCAGAACAGCTGTAACTAAGATCCTACTCCTAGAAATGTGCCCTGATCATTGATTATTTTGTGTACCTGAAGAATGGAGCTGTTGGGCCAATGTCACAAAAATCATTCAGCCTCTTATTTTCAGAAGGAGGTCATGAGGGAAGACAGGGTCACAGCTGAACTCTGCCTCCAGGCCAGACAGCCCAGTCAATGTGTCCTGCATGCATTCACAGGCTACCAGGTCGACTGTATGGGGTTTTATATTCAGCAAACACACTCAGTCTTAAAAAGTGAGAACCTTTCTAGCTCCAATTGCAATGCAATCCTCCCTATTTCTTTGAGCTGCAATAAAATTCTGCAGCTTTGACAGGTTGAAAATGCAGTTCTGTTCTGTTATGTTCTTGTGACAGAGCACCTAAAATTACTAATTATCAGAGCTCACAATTTAGGGCTAGAAATATAAATAATTGTGGATAGAAAAATCTGTATTTTATTGGATGTAATCAGTAGATTTCAATGCCTAAATCTTGTTTTCCAGAGCTAAACATTGTTATTTGAAATTTCTGCTCTTTATCCTCCTGATATAACTTTTTTCTTTTTTTTCTTTTTTTTTTTTTTTTATATAAATTATAGTAGGGATGGAAAGACAGTCTATTCTCTGGGATCTCTGGTGATTTGTTTATATTCATAAATCAGTCCAAAAAATTCAGGGAAACTGTCTGGCTACACACATCTTCTTTTTTACCTCAGAAACACAGAAGCTGATTATCTATTGAACAGCTGTGACCTAATGGGTCCAAGAATAATAATTTACACACAAACACATTAATTGGCCTGTGACAACTGACAATGAAGATGCTCTCCAAAACACACATATTTCTCCTGTTATTCCCCAAAGTATTTTTATATTTTTATGTTAAATATTGTGATCTGCTTTAGCCAAAGTACAAATTAGGCATAATATATAAACTGTCAGAAAGAGGTATTGAAATTACACTATGTGCCTTTTAATTATATTTATATTTTTTAAGTACTAAGTTCCTTGCCCAAAGTTACTGGAACATTTAAGATTTGCTATAATTAATGTCATCATTGAGAACAGAGCAATGAACTGACTTTCTTAATGGAACTCTTTGGAATTAGAAACTTAAATGTTTTTCTTGTCTTTAAAGGAAAAAGCTTATATTTTTCTATTTCTTAAACTGTTTTCCAATAAAAATTTGACACATTATTTTTCATGAATAAATTATTCTTGTGCATTTGTTTCTTTACAACTCTTTCCTTTGGTTGAGGGGACTACTTAGATATGGTTATGGCAATTGTAAAGTTACAGTGGCATGGTGTTATTACAGGCTTTGTGTGCTGTGCTTTCTGCTTGAGAGGATTTCAAGATAGCATTTACACAACAGTAAAATTGCAAACACATCAGAAACCAGGGACAAATGAATGCAGAACTGAAGAAGACCCTAATATCCCAGAGAGAAATGGACTGTCTTGGTATAAGGGGAAAAGAGATTGCACTGTCAAAGATGTCATGAGAGGAATATCAAATGTGTTTTCCTGTCTTGGCAAGTGCTCATCAGGTGATTAAATTGTCTGAGTTGAGTGAGTTTGCAAAAATGTGTAGATAACCTTCAGTTTTAGGCAGCTTTTCTATAGCTCCCAGAGAAAACACAATATTCTAAATGGTCTATTTGTTTTCTACCCTGTAATTTCTGCTCTGGACATCTTAGGTTGGATGGTCTCTTGTCAGTGCCAGACAGACAAAAAATAATTTTGTGTGTTTCATAGGAAACACCAGCTGAAACCTGAGCAAAAAGCTTTGTGGAAACAGAAGGTGAAGTGGGTATCACTGATATGACATGATGTTTTAGATCTTATGCTGCAACTGACAGAAATATGTTCTCAGAAAGAAAATCAGAATCTGTTGCTTTCCTCTTCTTCCTTTAGTAAGTGTTTTATTTAAGTCAGTTCAAAGATATTAAGCTTTCAGCCCTCAGAGTTTTTCTAGAAACATCATGATATTCTACACTTATCTTAAATTCCCAAGCACAGTGATGTAGAATAACCTTAACCTTTTTTCACTTTATTTTTTCTTTAATTCTTAATGAAAGATTTTAGGCCTCATATCCATAGAGCAAAGTTCAGCCTCCATGAATACTGACAATAGTAAACCACCAGGGAAAAGAAAAATCAAAAAAAAGAAGAAGAAGAAAATAAAAAACTATATTATTGCATTACAATCAAATGACTTGGAAGACAATAAAAAGACTACTGAGGTGAGTGTCAGTAATGATGTCTGAATATCAGAGTCTGACTTCTTGAAATTTCAGCTTAATTTTATGTATATAATGTTCTGAATTTTAGAGACAAATATGGATCCTGCATATATCCTGCTGTCACTTCATAATGTCCCTGCAGTGGAAGTGGTCAGCTTTTCACATGCTGTGCCTTATCATGTAGGTTCATAAGTATTCTGCTCCACACAATATTTCTGTTTGAGCACAGAAATTGCATTTGCATATTGATTGCAAGCAGTAGTATTGTTGATCCTAATAAATCTACTGTTTTTGTTTCTGGCTGCATCCATTTGTTTTTCAGGTAGGGATATTTTCCCCACAACTTTGTTTTATTTGCAGATTTTGTGATGAGCCTCTTTATTGATTTCCTCTTACGTGTGGTGTCTTCATTGCCTTTGTTATTTTACAGAAAAAACTCTGTAATATAATGAAATGAGAGTAATAAGTAATAAGAAAATTATTACCTTTAAAATAAAGAAAAACTAAATATAGCTTTGCAATTCTGAATGCAGAAAATTTGTTTGCAGATTTTTTTCAATAGGTCCAAGATTTCTTCTTCTGAGAATCTGTATACAGGAATATTTCATCTACTCATCTACAAAAATACCTGCCTCCTGCAGAACAGAACAGTAAATGTGTCTTTATTTTGTGCTTTTTGCACCTGTATGGCCCGAGGTACCCGCAGGGCACAGCTCAGCCCCACAGCCAGGGGTGGGCAGGCGAGAGCCCTGGGGAAAGCCCGGGCAAGGAAGGGCAAAACGCTGCCCGGCAGCCAGGAACTCCTCTCATCCCTGGAATGCCGACAGGTGAGATATCAAACTTTTTTCCTAGGGCTTAGAGAGGTAAATTTGTGAGGAAAGCATTACAAATAGTTTCTCTCGCTCTATGTTCACATAACTGCTATGTCCTTTCTTAATTTGTTTCTTAATTAGCAGGGTACGAACTGGGTCTGCTTTGAGGATTCATTTCAATAAAAAAGGATTGATTGATTTAAAAAAAAAAATGAAACACACTACAAAATACCTTTCTTTATTGGTTACAGGAAATCATTATAATGAACAACACCCTTTATGGTATCACAAAAACTAAAATCGAAGCTTCAAAGGAAAGTTATCATGATTTTTTTTTTTTTAATAGAAATGATGCTGAAATTTTTGTGTTAATTATTTCTACTTAATCATCTCAGACTGACTTTTCTGCTCTTCTGGTTTGGGATTTTTTTGGTATTGTTTTTGTTTTCTTTCTCTAATCTAGGAAAAAGAGTATTAAAAAGTTTTCTTAGTCTTGTGGGCAGAAATGACCACTGTGGGTCAGCTTTTGCCAGAAATTTAAGTCAGATTGCATTTTAAAGCCACTTTCTAAGACTTTTCATGGTTAAAATAGAAATTCTGTTGAACATGATCACCAACACTCTATTCCTGAAGCCTTTTAACAGTGAGAAGTTTGCTGCATAGATTTTTTGTACAAGTCTTTCTCCTTTTTTCTTTCATGTGATCTACTTCTAAAGAAAAACATTCTTCCTATCCTCCTTGTTGATATTTTAATACAAAATAAATTGTCAAATGTTGAGGAACACACTCAGTTGTTTTAAAATTAAAACATAGGTGTTTTAAAAATTAAACATGAAAAATGATAGCTTTTGCATTTTGATGATAACTTTTTGTTAGTTTTGGAATTGTTAAGCACTGTAGTAACAATCCAAGGAGATTAAAAATAATCATCAGCCATCTGTACCCATTTTCTTTGATATAGGCCATCATGCACATCACATTGAAAGACTCAGCTCTTTGACCAACACTGTGAAGGATAAAGATACATTTTTTTTTTTCCCAGTACTGCTCACAGAATCTCAGGTTCATCTAAGTCAGATAACAGACATTCAGATTATTTTCTTGGCTCTTAATATTTTCTGTCTGGATAATCATAGATTAAAAATCTACTGTGTGGTTGAATTTTAATGACTATAAGAATTTCAATTACCATAGGAGGTACATTTAGAACATATCTTTTGGAATTATAAAAACAATAAGCAGGAAGTCCAAAAATAAAAGTGAAAGGATTTCTAATGAAAATGTGTGATCTATCTCATAAGCTATATATAGACTCTTTAATATTATATCCACAGGAATTTACATAGGAATACTAAAGAGAGTTCCTTTAAAATTGGGCCAAGATGTCTCACATTAACTGCATTTCACTATCATGTTTTTGATGCTAACTAATGTCAAAATTTCATATATTAGGTAGAATAAATGAATAGTTAATTCCAATTATTATTATTATTCCAAAATTTGCCAAAGGATCTTATTCTCCTTATGATTTAAGGAGATGCATGCTCTGTCTTTCCTTTTTTTCTTTCCTTCAGTGGTAAAAAGGACGTATGTGGTATAGGAGGATATTGATAGAATTTTTTTTTTGCTGGCACATCATAAATGGCAGACGTTCCTTGGCAGAGAAGCACCATTGCTAAAATTTCAGTTTCCATATGTTGTTATTATGGACATGAACACTCGAGTTTCATCAGGTACTTAACCTTTTAGCAAATCTACACCTACTATTTTAAATAAAAAAAGATGTTGGGACTGATTATGTTGTTTATGTTCTCTACAGACGAACATCCTTTCTGATTTATAGCTGGATTGTATTTAAGATATAATATTATATTTGTTGGTCTTGACATAGGATTTCAAGCTATAATCACCAGAAAGCACCATTTTTAGGTTTCTGTATCAATCAAAACTGTTTCCTTTTCATGGTGCCTAGTGAGTATATTGGCTTTGGAGAAGCATCTAAAGGGAGCCTCAGGGATCCTCTTCTCTGCCATTAGCATTGTGGAGTATCTTCAAAATCAAAGTTTGTGCTGCATCCATCTTCATTATCCTTTTATGTTAACATTGTTTCACAACTAGCTGTTCCTAGTCTTCTCTCATATGCTTGAAGAAAAATGGGTCAATTATTTCATGTGCATTTTTGTCTACTTAAAAAAGTATACGATAAGCCAAGGATAATCATGCTTATTTTTTATTTCTGACTGTAAGGTGATCTTCATCTGCAGTGTACAAACACAAATGAACAAAGACAATCCTTAACTTGTACACAACTATAAAAATGGCAGGTGCTAAGAAACTGCACTAAAAGGTGTGGAAAGAGGCCAGTTGTTTTTAAAATGTGTAGGAAGACGTCAACATGAATAAAATATATCTACAGTTCAGCTTAAAAAGGGATGTCAAAGGTGTTCTCACAAAGGCATGTCAAGGAGCCTACCAAAATGATGGATTTTTTATTAAAAATAGGTTGGCAGAAAGAAGCAATCTTAAAGTCACAGAACATGGCTTCACTGAGGCTTAAAATTGCCCTGGAAGACAATGTACAACACGTGATTAATAATATCAAATTCACTGACTCAAAGAGCTGTTTCGTAGAATCATAGAATACCAGGTGGGAAGGGGGCCTCAAGGATCATCTGCTCCAAACTTTCTTGCCAAAAGCATAGTCTAGACAAGATAACTCTTCCATGTGGAAGGGTATCCCGCATTAGAGAATCAATCCTCCATTTCCCTGGGGAGATTATTCCCATGTCTGATTGTTCTCGCCATGAAAAATCGTCCTCTTGTGTCTAATCAGAATCTCCCCAGCTGTAACTCAAACCCATTACCCCTCTTCTGTGCCATGTGACTCCTTGTAAAAATGGAGTCTCCGTCTTCTTTGTAGCCACCCTTTAAACAGTGGCAGATAGTGATAAAATCTACCCTAAGACTACTTTTCTAAAGGCTGAACAAACCCAGTTCTCTCAGCCTTTTCTCACATGTCAGCTTCCCAGTCGTTTGGTCATCTTTGTGGTCCTTTTCTGGACCCTTTCCCACCTGCCCACTTCTTTTTTTGCACAGAGGGGGCCAAAAGTGAACACATTATTCCAGGTGTGGTCTGACAAGCTCTGAATAGAGTTGGATAATGACTTCTCTGTCTCTGCTGGTGATGGCCTTGTTGATGCAGCCCAGCATCCCATTGGAATGCTTTGATGCAGCAGCATGCTGTTCACTCATACTGAGCTTTTTGGCCACGCCAGGTCACTTTCCAAAGAGCTGCTCCCCCTTGTCAGTGACTGATTTGCCTTGTCTAACAGCAGGCCAATATTTTCCTTCTGTTTCTGCTTGTTGTTTACATACCTGAAGAACACTTGTGGGTTTTGAAATCACTTGAACGCCAAGGCCTTTACAGTCCTCGTTGATTTTGCTCATGTTATGGCTTGGGTGGTCAGTTGCACCCTGATAGTGTTCTCTTTTCAGTTTAGATTATCATGCAGTACAAATGTGTCACCTAAAATGGATTTGGTGTTGGATGCACATCTTAATGGATGTTGTTGAGCCATTGTCACTTCAGCATTTCATGGCTCAAGTCAACCACTTATAAAACAGGAGAAATGAGAACGATATTATGAAATATATGCAAGAACAGGTTGTTAATATAAATGTTTTTAAATGTCTATATTGTTAATATTGTTATTTCCATAGCAATATTAAGGTCCTGTTCCCAGTAACACTGTCCTCATCTCTGTTCATTTTATTTTTTTGCTCACTGTAGCCCATTTAACATACACTTTGGAAGACCAGGATGACACAGCATGGCATAATATCTATTGGAAAATGACTGATGCTACTTTACCACTTCCATTTCTCAGTATCTGCCACCATATTCTTTATAACTCGAGAAAGCAAACACATTAAATTTATGGTATAATGAACACATGCAACAGTTTTTTTCATTGCTTATATACACTGAATGCAAGCTGTATGCCACTGATAAAGGTTTTTTTGCTGACACTCTGGATTTCTTCTTTATTTGTACTACTCGAGCTGCTTAGTAGACTTTTAACCAGCTAGCAGATGGAGAGAAGACCAACCAAGTCACACAATGTCTCTGCATAGAAAGAGTTTGCTGATTCACAGGCTCAATTGATTTCATCTCAGCCAGGTGCAAGAACAGCTGAAATGCTTTTATGGCAAAACGTTTCCATCTTGCATAATTTTATCTGGAAATATTTTTTTTCTGGATATGGGATTTTTTTGTTTTCACAATCGGATTGCTGACAGTTTATAGTGTTCACAGAACTTCAAAGAGAGAAAAAAAGAACCCCAAAGCTCTCCACCCCTTTTAATCCTTATCAATCTGACTATTTAAAGCAATTGAGATAAAATTAAGAAAATAAACAAGCAAACAAACAAATAAAACACACTGCCTCATGTTTTCCCTGTATGTATGTACCATTAGGCTTTTAAGAATGAAAGTAAGAACCTACTGATTGAGTTTAGCAAATCTGCCATTTGCTCAGGTAATTTTCCTAGTAGGACTTATAACCTGAATCCCTCATCATTTAGAAATATAAGTGTTTGATTTGTCTGTTATACCCAACTTCAATACATCAAGAATGCAATTTCATTTCTAACAGAAATTAATACTGGGTAATCGTGAAGGCTTCTTTTCTCTTGGTCAATACCCTTTTCTGTAAATCAATAATGTATGAATTAATAACCTAAAATAATTATTTGAGTAGAGCCAGGGGTGAAGTCTAACCTAACTCTTGAATGTGTAATATTGGGTTACATGTGGAAATAGGCAAACAGTCTTTGTTTTCCAAAATGACAAATATAAACCAATAAGAAAACCTTTATTGCAGTTGAAACCCAAATGAGCATGTTGTCTATTTTAGTATAAATTTTAGCATAGAAACCAATCAAGTAACAAGCTATCTGTCAAAAGTGTGTCTGGTCATCCCTCTTCACTAAAACACAGGCAAAAAATAATGCTTTACACCGGTGTAGCAGAATGGAAAAGTGCTCTGTGTCCCAGAGGAGGCTGGCTGGTCTGGGGGTCTGGAGACACATCAAGCCTAAGTGAGCATGGTGCAGGCTCATGGCCACAGCCTGCCAGGCCTATATATCTTATATATATATATCTTATATATCACAAATATAAGATGGGAAAAGTCCTTAGTCTTGCAGTGCTCTGAAAATGGCAGGTACTCATTGCCTGGTAATGAAGAAGAGAAGACAGGACCATTTAGCTCTTAAAAGTGTTTTATTTATAGGGCAAGTGGAAAGCACAAGTTAAAACTGCCTCCCAACTTGGCTGTAAAGAGCACATCAGAGCTTACTAGCTGAGATGTATGCTGAGCAGCCAGCAGCAATGGTGGCTTTTAATGAAACTGTAAAGCAATTCAAGTTACTGGCATCTGAAAATAAGTGACATTTCCACATAAAAGTGTTCCCTAAGACAACATACAGGAGTGAATAATGGCAATAATAAATTTGCTTCTGAGGAGGAGAGGCGAAGGCAGAGGCAGTTATTTCTAGCAAAGTAAGCAGCACTTAATTTTCTTTCTGATACAAAACATCTTCCATTCATATGTATGACCAACCCTCTATTCTTAGTGATACATTATTGAAAATTATTGATTCAGGGAAGTATTTTTTAAACAGAAGGAAGTGTCTTGCTATGAGACAGAAATGCTTGTGAAGTGTTGGAATTTGCTAGTATCAAAACAACTGATTTTTCTGCTTAGAATTTATTTGGAATCAGCTTATCATAAATACATACTACTGTAAAATTGATGCCAAGCCACATTTTTTAGTGTTTGTTCAGTCAAAATCTATGCAAATGTTGTCTTAGAAAACTAAAAAATAAAAATATAAAAGGTATTTTTCTTTCTCTTTTCCTTTTCAGAGCACCAGGCTAGGTTGCTCCTAACTTCTAACTTTTCCACCAAACTGTCTTTGTTAGTATGTTCTTCACCATGTGAATTCATTATGTCCTGTGAAAAGGGAACAGGCAATTATTTTCCCAGATGCATTAGCTGAGGAAGAGGTTAGGATCAGCTGCAAGTCAAAATAAAAACAATATTTTGTATAGAGGAAGGTGTATAATTTTTGGATAGTAATCTTTTGTATTTACTGGGAAAAGATAACAAGTATTTTCAAAAATATATGAAGATTGGACAACATCTATCAGAAATATGTAACTATAGCTAATGTTATTTTGGAGACACAGAGGAGTTAGGTGATGTTTTAGTCCCTCCCATTCTATTCTCTATGACTTTAAGAACCTAGAATTGAGCTTCAAGGGTTTTCTAAAGTACTGTGGAACTTCCTCCACTATTTTTGAAATATATTGTTCTCTCCAAATACTGAAAAAATACATTTTAATCATCCAAAACACAG